>VXBJ01002116.1:733941-787812 GCA_013400055.1 Nycticryphes semicollaris | reverse complement strand
AAAGGAGGAGGAAAAACTCTCTGATATGGTGGATAATGATTTAGAAATATGTTTTGTGTTTATAATCATGTCTGTAAGTGTGATAAACATTCATTGCACCTTTGTGACAGCAGTTGGAAAGTTTGAATAAACCAGAAAGGTTTATTTAATGCAAAATGCTATTTCAAGTCGAGGAAAAGTATTACTGACTCTGCTAAATCCAACAAACAACTACAGTCCAAAAATGAGGTAAGAAATGTAATGCACAAAGTATTTTATTTAAACATATTCAGAATTATAGTTTGCTTTCTAATTGGAAACACTTTCTTGTAAGATTTGCCAAGGTTTAATTTTAAAAGTGATGCTTTAGATGTTTGACCCTTAGTTGATTACCAGGTTTTATTTGCTGAGACAGGTAATTTTAGTTTTTTAGATCAACTTGTTTTTTAGTTTGGTCAGTGAATTTAAACTTAAGAAATCACCACACTAGCTAAACAATGGCTAAATTTGTAAATATGGTACAGGAGTTTCTCTTTGGGGCAAGAGTAATTGGGAAATTATTCTGTACTTGTTAAAATACTTTCTTCATGTAATTCACAGTAAGCTAGATCTGCGTGAAACAGATGTCTCTCATCAATTTTTTTTGGAAATTTGTCATGTAAGGTTTGTGTACAGTAATTTCATTTGCAGTTGTTTGTGTCATACAACAGCAGCATAAGACCAGATGAGGCAAAAATCCATGTCCTGCAGGACAGAATTACCTACATTGCAAGAAAATTTGTAACTCAGAGGAATGCAATCTGCAGAGAAGATTCATTTTTAAGTCCAGGAGCCTGTATTTGTAGGTTAGTTTTAGATAATTAGGATCCATGATGTTTATAATTTTCATACTGAGCAAATACCTGTTTAAATCTGATGGTAACATTAAAACACGAGTTAGAATTTTCTTATACTGAAATAATATCGTCTTCACAAAATAAGTCTTAATATCATACAATTAAAAACAAAAGATAATAATCTAAAATGTCCTCCTATTCAATAAGTCTTTAAAGTGATTACAGGTTTCTTAACCAACTCATTGACCATGCCCACTGCATGGCTCTAACATATTAGCCAAAGAACATTTATTATAGCTTTTTACAAACTCGTGCAACTTTGATTTAAAGTCATGCATTCTAATATGTTTTGACAAGTAAATTGCTTGCCTTTTTTCCTTGATAGCCAACCATATAAATAATGCATGCATAGTAATAGCTAGAGCAATAATGTAAAAGTCAAGTAAGGAGACACATGCAGCATGTTAATGACAAAAGTGCTCTACCCATTTCATACAGGAAGAAAAATTAAACACTTGTAAAATATATGAAAGAGAAGAGCCCAATCCTTAAAATGAAGTTTTTAAATTACCTTGGTAACTGCCAAAAAATAATGGAAGCGTATTTGTTGAAGCCTATCATAAACAAAGACATTTTTAGCATCCTGAAATTCTTCCTCCTCTCAAGTGAGGATTGACTCAGCATGCAGAAGCTGAAGCTTGAGGCATAGCAGATTTTAGGTCTGGAATAATTCTCCCTGATCACTTAGTCAGATCCTTAACACTACAACCTTAGCACTTCACTGACAACTGAACATCTTCTTCAAAGGAAACTCCATGTCTTGACTAGACATGGAATAGGAAGGCTTCCAGTCTCCATCTGAAGACTTCAAGAGAATGAGACATCAATAACTTGCCAAAACAGAGGTTTATTGCATAAAGTAAGTTCAGTTCCCAAACTGTTAACACTGAATGAGAATAAAATTCCTTTTAATATATAAAACTTTTATTTTTGTGATCTGTCATCCTTCTTTATAAGTAACCTTTCACATTTTGAACCATGGGAATGAAATACTACAAATATTTCAGAAGAGCTTAGACGTTTTCTGACACAGTCCTTTTTTCCCTACCTTAGGGTCTAGACACAGTGTCATTGCAATTTATTTAGACCTTAGTGACTGCTACAACCAAGTTAGACAAGCACTGCCAATTCAGCCCTTTTCTTCTGGCTACCTATCTGTTCCAAACCTTCTCCAGTTCTTTTGTAGCTACTATTCACTGAGTGGTACAGCTGAATACTGAAGTAGTTCCTTTGGACTGATCATGTTCATGGTTAAAAACAGCATTACAGTGTTACTTCCTGAGACTTATGGCAATTGCTCACATAGTATACAAAATAATTATGTACTGTCATAGGCATTGAAAAGATTTTTGTCCTTGTGAAGCCTTTCAAATTTTTCTTAATCTGATGAAGCATAATTTGGTGACCACTTGCATGCTTTTTTACAGAAAAGTGATATGTTTCAGTGGGATCACAATCCTGTTTTAAGATAATATATAGATGTTCAGGTGGATTGCTGTACCTGAACTTTCTCTTCTTTCTGATAGACACAGATCCCATTGTCAACAATATTTCTCAGAGAAATGCAACCAACTCCAATTGGAATTCCCTATCCTGAATACAGCTGGTTTATAATAGAGTAAAATGAACAGGGAGATAAAGATGCCACATTTCTCAGAAACAAAAGCAGTAAAGAAACTCAGCCAATCGTTCCTAGTTTTACAGTTTGTTTTGTCTCATTTGATCAATTTAGAATAATTCAGTTGCTATCAGATTGTACTGCAACCATGGGAATCCAATTCACTTCAAAAAGATACATTCTCTGCACACTTTTCAAAAATATTTGATATCTTTTTCTTAATCTCAGAAAACACTTGGAATAAATCATACATTTAAAAAATATCATTCTGTCATTCACTGTAAGGTGTGCTTTGTATTATACGAATTTTGGTGTCAATTCTTTCTGTAATTTGTTCTTTTTAATAAAAAGGAAAGTTATTTTAAATGCAATTATTATTTAAATAACACCACAGATGCAGAGACATCATCTTTTGTTTTGTATTTTTAGTAGCTGCCAGCATTCGTTTCTGATCAGTTTATCAGCATGTAATTTACATGCTCATATCTTCTCAGACAAACTGTATGATTAGTCACTTAAATACTCTCATTTTGTTCTTTTAAACAACTGCGATAAAGAGCGACTCTTTGCTCTATGAGCAAATTATTTGAACATGAATTATGCAATATGTGTGTTGCAGTTATAAATAATCAGAATGAACTGATAGGAATGTTTAAAATATATAATTTTATAATGCTATTTTAGTAGAAAGAATGCCTGTGCATTGCAAACAGATAACTCGTCCTTCCCTCTGTCCATTCCTCCCTCCAAAAGACAAGGAGCAGAATGGAAGGAAGTTCAAAAAGGCCATGGAATAGTAATACGTGGACCAAATTTGTGGTACCAAAGTAAAAGACCATGAGACTATGTGATTGTTTGCAGAAGAATTAAATATCACAGCTTTATAAATACCACATTATGCTTTCCATAATATTTGCTACCTTCTGTCAACCTTTGACCTAATAGGGTTTGTGCATGTATGGGTTTCTGTGAGAATGTGTGCGTGTTTTCATGTTTTCCTTTTCTGGATTCTCCTGGAAAGTTAATTTTAACATCATCAACTCTGCAGTTATTTTCAGTTAAAATTTACATTATTAGAGTATCTTGTAGGCTGCCTACAACAGTGTTTTTCCCACACTAAATTTTTGACTGTTGCTAAACTTTAGAATTGATGGATTTAATTAGACAGTGGAATTCATTGTTATCTTGTTGTGGTCACAGCAGGGGACCATTTGTCTAATGTGCAAAAGACATTTTTTCTTGATACATTCAACAATACACTTTATCATACTGCTACCTCAGCCTAACAAGATTTCTGTTTCGGATAATAGTGAAAGCAAGTTCTTAACACACAGACTTTTAATTATTAAGAATTTCTCTTCATCTAGCACTAGAACTTTATATGTATTTTTATGAGTGAGAACTTACTTTTGCAATACAGGCAAAATTTGCACATTGCTTGTTTGATAGAAGTATGCCTGAAGAAAGCATGGAGTGATTTCAAAACGGAACCTATCGGTTTCTAGTCAAAAATTTGTAGCTTGCCCAATTGAATTTTTGTTTTTTTTCTAAGTTAAAATTAAAATGACAAATGGAAGCTCAAAGAGTTTTTTAACATAATGAAGACATTCCAAAGATTGTGACGTGTCCCTTGAGCTCAGAAAAGCAAAACCAAAATATTTTAGACAATATTCCTAAAAATAAAAGACATGTCAGTGAAATAAGAAGCAGATGCTGCCTTCTCATAGGACTGAGGACCACAGCTGAGGCTAGTGAGAATCACTCAGACATTAGTGTGATTGGGCTCTGAACCAATGGAGAAGTTTCAATTTTAGATGAATCAAAATAACCACTGGCAAAACCTGCTTTTTATGTCAAATAACTAACAAAATGCCTGTTTTCTTGCCACCAGTCATAGCATAGCTGAGATCAACTAAATTGCATTTAAATGGTGCTTCTGATAACAATTATTTAACATTCTAAAGGTCTGAGAACATATGTGAAACCAATTGGCCAGAAAATGAAAATTGCAGCATGGCCAAAAGGTTTTATTGCTATTTCAAACCAGTGAACACAAAATGGTCTTCATAAAGTGGGAAAGCCCTTAGGAGGTGTTNGGGGGAAGAACAAAAGAAAGAAAACAAACTGAACAGGCATAAGAGGAACAAAATTTCCATGTCAATCTGCTGAAGCAATGGAGGGGATGAAAAACCTCAGGAGATCAAACCGAGCTCAGTGTATCAGGCAAGAGAAAAACAGAGTACATCTTGGCTAACGTCTGTGGAGGAATAAAAAGAGTGTAGAAAAGCATCTTCTTTTACAGACTGCACAGAGCCCACAGAAACATAGACATTGTCACATCAATGGTGCCTGTACTTTAGAAACGTGCAGCAACTATGTTAGTTGTGTTAGGCAGAGCCTGTTCAGAACCTAAAACTGTTACAGAAGTGTGTCATTGCATCTGAGTTGTTAAATGCTGCTAGATTATGCCCAAATTACTTTCTCAATACAGTATTATTTTGTGGCTTTTTGGAGAATCTCTGATTACATACCTCAAAAAGCTATTAACTTTATTGCATTTGACACTTCATGGTTTTAATTTCCATGAAGTCTTCCAGCATAAGGGATTGAGTAGCAGTTTAGGATTGTGGTAGAGACATAGCTCGGAAAAAGCAGCCATTTACAATTCACAGCTGATTCCAGGTTGCAAAGCAAGCATAAATGAAAGTAACATAAAAGATACAGTTCAGATGGAGAACAGAATTTGTGTGGACAGTTTGGTCTAGTCTTGGAAAAAAAAGTCGTCCGTGAATTTGAAGTGTCTGTTAACACCAGGCAGCAAATCCTTAAAAATACTGCATCTAGGAAGTTCATTGCGATAAGAATAGCATGGCTTCATTAAATATTGTCCATCTAGAGGAAATTAAGGCCGTGAGTCAAGCTCATGAGGAACTGAGTCAGTGCTGCTGAGAAAGCTAGGTGTTTCTGTGGTAGTGCTTCGACAACTGTGTTATTCATCTGGAGTGAACTTTGTAGTGCAACTGGCTGACAAGTCATCCTAGCATGCAATAAATTCCACTGAAGAAAGCTATTTGCCCAAAGAGGAGAGCTGTTAGAGAGCTTTCTTTAAAGTTGACACAAAATCCTATGAAAGCTTTAACGAAGCTTTCTCCTTATTTGCTAGTAAAATGTTAGAATTCACACATCTACATAACTCCTTATATTAGCCCATGTTAAATATACTAATATTTTAATTTTAAGTACTACTATGTGTGCTATTATGAAAAACTCCCCTGTCTTATTCTTAGGAATCTGAATAAGAATAGTATTACCAGAATTCCTAGGTTTATTACAAAAAACTGGCAGCAGGTGAATTATTTTGATATTTTGCTAATTGTTAAGCTATACCATCACTGAAACTAGCACATTCTTTTGGGGATTGTAGGGTATCATTCTGTGCTACTGACATAATTTCGGTCAGTAAACTAAAAGCGTTCAGCCAGTATGGTCCACTGAAGTTTCTGAAAAGTAATTCTAGGACAAGAACAAGAAAACAACAAATGTAGTCAAAACATGACTTAAAATTTATTGTTATTATTAATATTATTACTACTACTACTACTTAACAGATCAATCCATTCTACAGTTTGTAAAAAAACCCAGTCAACGAAACAAACATAAAACCCCCCAAATTTCATAAAAAAGGAAAAAAACAACCAAGAAAAAAAACACACAAAAAACCCCACAAAACCAAAACCCAGGGGAAAAAAAAATAAATAACCAAACAGAAAACATAACTGGATGAAAGAGAGGTAAAGGATCATTGCTTCTCTTTTAAACCCAAAAGGAAAGGGATGTTTTTAAAGAAAAAATAGCAAGCCAGGTGGCACTCCATACACTTGTACACTTTGATTGAAGATCAGAGTCTTTGTGTTTAATTTCTTATTATTTGTCTTTCAGATGTAACATTATCTATGCTGGCATCTGTTTCATTTGACAACTTAATGTAGTCTCCATAGACCTACTTTGACAGTGCTTTGTTGTGATTTGACAGTGTGGGTGTCTTCCCCAATGACATACACAGCCATTGCTGAGTCTGCATTTTGACATTTTAGTGGGATCAGCTGTGAATAGAGATCGAAGATGTTTATTTGTATTCACATTCTATTTTGACAACATATCATTTTATTAGGTCCAAATTCTTCTTTAAGTAGGTTATTCCCAACCAGGGAGAATACGTTCTTTGTGTCTGATGTAAAATTCAATCTCTATTGGAGAAAATATAACTAGCTTAGCATTTCAAAAATGCTGAGCTTTAGTATGAAAAGGGAATTATTTTTCTGGTAGGAACAAATTTCCTCTTAACATGGACCATGTGCAAGATCTTAAAATGGACATGTGGGATTTGATTCTTCTTAAACATTTGTATATACCCAGAAAAACCAGCTGAAGTCAATTGTTAGAATTAAAAATAAATTATGATGTCATAATTGGGATGCATAATGCCAAACAAGCATTTATTTTTATACAGGGAATTAATATATCCCATTATCTATTCATACATATCTTTGCATATAAATGTCATCTATATTTTTAAAAGTAGATGTGCGTATCTATCTCTCTGTGTACGTATACTAAAATACACTGTGGGTTCACAAAGGACTTCATTAAGAATGATTCTAAACTCTTCTTTCTTCTGAGAAATGAGAGAAACCATCAATACTCCACCTAGGAAGGGTCTATAGAAGCCTCATGCTACAAATATACATGTGCATAGATTAGTATTAATAGTGAATGTTCCAAATATGACATCCACCAGCTTCAGAGCCTAGACTTCATAATGCACCTATGTGTGCAATTCCCACCAGACAGTTCCCTCTTCTTGTCTGCAAGCATAAAGTCCAAGTGTGTTTGTTTGATGTACGTGAAAATATAGTTTGTTAATGTAAGGGAAGCTAAATACTTTGATTCAATTTTCTGTAGAAGAACAAAACATTTTTAACATAATGCATAATACATTTTTATCTATAAACAAAAGTATAGTTTTATGTGGCACGCATTTAGAATTAAAAATTGTATTTTATGCATGCCTTTATATGTTCTTTATGCTTGTCTAAAAACCTTAGGTTTATATTATTTACTTCTCAGTGCTTTCCCAAACTCAGAAACATTTGGGGTTTGAGGGCAGAAAGAGAGAAAGATAATGTAAAAATGACAGAGTAATTATCTCAAGAAGAAAATCTACCACAGTCTGTTATTATCACCAATTTCTTTTGGATTTACTCAGCAAAATTTGACAGTTCAAATCACTGAAAGAAGTGGTGAGAACTGAGGTACTAATTCTTCAACATTACGCATATTGGCATCGGTTTCTCCTGCCAGCAATTACTTTTCAGCACAAGAAAAGAATCACCACTGTAATTATGTGATGTATGGTTTAGCGAAAGCTATTTGACCTCCCTTCAAATTCTATCAGCTCAAAGTCCATGCAGACCAGCAAGTAATCTTTCGTGAAAGTGTTCTATGTAAATCAAAACCTATTGGATCTGTGTCTGATATGAGCAGTACAACAACATCATGTACTGTAAATACCTAGAGAATATAATGAAGTATCCATTACTTCTGGAAGCTGAGACCAGGGGAACTTTTTATTTTCTGTGCTACTCTGTTGACAGAAAGCGGAAAGATGCCAGTAATAATCCCAATTCAACAGAGGAATTTTGCTACATGCAGAAATTGTATTCCTAAAAAGACGAAGAAAGAGTGATCGATTTTCTCACCACCTTATGTACTTTCTGTCCCTGATGCCTGTTGTCTGGAATTGCAACTAGCAGTCTTCTGTGGTTTGGAGAGTATCTCAAGAGGGAAACAAGGCAGTTTCTAATCAACACCAAATATTAAGTAAGTTTGTACTAAATACTTCAATTCAGTTGTGGTACCTAGCTATATGGTGAAAAACCCCAAACCAACAAAACCCTAAACTTTCTGTGGGATTTCAAATACATCCTCTGGATGTTGAAGGCCGTTAATGTGAAATACCAACAATATCATGCCACAAATAGAAAAAAAAAATGGTCTTATTTACTGTCTTTTGATGTCCCAACACTGATACGTGATAAGCTCTATTATTTGCAAGAATCAGAAGCTACAAAACACATGACTACATTTTTTGCGAAGTAGAAGAATCTTCAATTTTTTGCTGCAGCTTATATAGGCTCTGGAGGGGTAAGTACAGTTTGCTGGCAGGGACAGGTAGTGGATCATTCCAAGACATTCCTATCTGGCCATGGCTGCACAACCAGCAGGTCTGTCAACCACACTAGTCTACCTTAGTTTCACAGGTAAGTCTTTGCAGGTAATGCTTACAACATGCAGAACAAGAAGCAGAAATGAGCTTCAAAACAGACTATGCTGTTACCTGAAACAAAGTCCTAGAGTAGTAAGGTTTACTATCTTTCCCATAGACTGTGGGAGTTCCCATTGCCCATGAGGCAATGTCTCTAATTCACAGCATGACCTCTGGTTTGCAAAAGAAAATTTAAAAGACCAGCCAAAAGTGGTGGAAGAAAAACAAAAATACCAACTTACCTGAAACACTATATTGCCATCACTAGCTAAGAACTTTTATTATGGACAATACCTAGAAGTTTTCACTTATCACAGTCAAAAGCTGCACAGACAAAAAGGTGGTTTGAAGAACTTGTTGGGAACATCTAACAGTAGCACAATGCAGGTTTTCTAAAGGATAAAGGAAATTAGTTTCTCTTTAAGACAGAGAGATTCTTGATAAGCAAAGTAACTTTTTTAAAAAGGAGCATGAAAAACTGAGACTATTGGTTTTCTAAAGGAAACAGCACTTAACTCTAATCTCTGGAGGCAAAACCCAGAAAGATATTTGCAAAGTTTTAATAACCTTGCAACCATTGGCTTCTGGTTCTAACAGCCTGTTTGATGGACTGCAACAGAAAGGTGAAATTCTACTTGGGATACCTGGGCCTAAGAAATGACAGATTGAACATAATGAAAATAAAATCCCAAGCCACAGAAAGCCAGTGAAAGTCATGTCATTAGGTTCAGGATTTCACAGGTGTTCTCATCAACTACTTTATCTTCCACCTTTACAGATACATGTACCGCATAACCACATATATCGCGTGACTGATGCTTATAGACAATTTAAGCCACCAGCTGGATGTTAAAAGAAAACAGGTTATTTACAGTAGGATTTGGTCTTGTTTGTCTATTATTTTTTTTTTGTGTATAGGACAATAAAAGTACAGCATCTCACAAGTAGTATGGAAAAACGGATATTCCACAAATATCATAAATATCTTCAATACCAGTAAATATATAGCAGGTTTTCCCCTATATATCTTGTTTTGTGTGACTCTTTAATGTGTGAAATAGTTAACAAATAATTTAGAAATGGTAATATTTAAAAGAATAGGATAGGTGTAATTTTCAAGAGAACTTCTGCTGCCATTCAACAGTTATTTCAGAGAAAACGTGTAAAGGGGAAAAACAAAGACATACTGCTGCATTTTCCTAGCTATTTTCCCCAAAGGAATGAAAAAAAATTAAAAAGAAATTAAGTGAAAAAAATACTCATTAATACTTATTATATGAAAATGTTTTAATTAGTTTTAGACTGGTCAAAACCACACAAAATCTAAGCTCATGGACAATATAGCCGAAATGTCTCAAATACCTTCAGAATTGCTATTAAAGTTTGAGACAATATTTTTCTGTTTTTAGAGAGTACCTGAATATGAATACTAAACCGGTGGTGTATATGTGAAACAGTTTCAACATGAATCTTTTCTATTTATTGAAAAAAAGAATAATACTGTGGACCATGTGCCAACGGGTCTTAATCATGATCAAACCAATTATTTTGTGTTTGTATGAGTTTTCTCTCTACTTTGCATTTCATAAGCTATTATTTTTTAGTATTGCTTAATTCAGTTTAACAGCAACCTGAAAATGGACAGAAAGTTCAAAAGGAGATCATATAGACCATGGAATATTAAATTAATAAGAATGGTAGTTATTTTGCAAGCTATTTCATTGTGTATGCATATTTAATTTTCTAGAATTAAGCTAAATTATGTAAATGAGTAACTTCTTGTGACGACTCTGTATCCCAGTAACACCTCATGCTTTTAAATTCATTCTTCGTTTAATATAATTGCTCCAAGAATCCATACCTTCAAATGACCTGAACCATGTAGTCTGCATATTCAGTTTACTTGAACAAAATCTGAGACTGAAAGGATCAGTTGTGGAGGAGAAAGAGTTTTCATGCAAATGAGGTTATTTAAGAAGAAGAGTCTATAGGACAGGTTCCTAATTATATCACAAATGCATGTGTATTTTCTTTCCAAACTGAATCACCTGAGTTGCTTTTATTCCCACCTACCCTATAGCTAATTTATATAAATTTTTACCCCAGTTAGTTCTACTCTGTTCCCTTCACCCTGTGTCAGTTCTTGGCCTGTGTTTTGGGCAGCAGGAAGGGGTGGCCACTGCTGCCGTTTCATGTGGAACAAGCTGCCCAATGTGTTGTCCCAGAAAGCATTCACCCCCATCCCCACACAGGCCCTCCCAACCACAGAAGTGAGCCCATCCCTAAAGAGCAGGGTCACAACAGCAGGTTTGGTTTGTTCTCCTGCTCCAATGGTGGAGCACAGGAATGCCCCCAAGGGCTATCTTGCTAGCAAAAGTTGATGGATACAGGAGTTATAAGTAGATGAGCTTTTTGAGTACAGTTTGATTGACCATTTCATCTGGTAGTTCACAGACTCCTTCCTGTTTTGTAAATTATTTCTGTATTCTGGTCAGTTCATCTGGAAAATAGAGGCAATATATATCTACTTTGCAAAGTTGTCTGACGATGCTTAAAACCTGTGCTGAAAGTGAAAATGGCTGTCAATTAAGCTAGGCAAAAACTGTATTGTCTTCCTTATTTCCAATTTGATCAGTAGTCAGGGTTGTTTTCTCCTTGTTTCCATCTTGAACTGTTACGGTTGAGGATGTCATCCAACTGCATACCAACATGTCAATGCCATCTTTTATTGTTTTGAATTATGTTTTTTTCCATAAATGTGTTTCCCCTCTCTGTCTTGTGATTCAGAGCTGATGTTCTCTCTTCTCACCATTGTCTCATATGTTATAATCTTCTACCCCTGTACCTACTCTGTGTTTATGGGGAGATATATCTGCCTTATGGCTTCTGCCGTTTTATAACATAATGTATCTGTTTGCATCCTATCCATCAAACACATGAATATTGTCTTTCCAGTCAAAGTATGTCTTTTATTCAGGAATTTTATTGAGGTATTGCACCAAAACATTTCTTCAGGTAATGCAAACAGGAACGTCCATTTGATTTTAATGGGAAAATAGTTATTTCAGACCTGGTGCCTTATCCCAAGAAAGGCTTCATATCCTATTGAGGAACAGTACTAAGACTGTGAATATTCTTGGGAAAAAGGAAAAGTTATTTTACTGGGAATATTATGTAATTTATTACTTACAGACTGTTACAGTATAGCAATGGAACATTATGGAAACCTCTGATAGTTTCGTGCCTTTTTTTTAGGAATGCAAATTTCAGTGTTACTCCTCAGAAAGTCATCTAAGCTAATTGGAACTTGGCATAATTTTGGTTTGTGTTGCCTGAAGTAGCTGCCTGAAAGTAATAAGAAATTGTTTACTGCAATACCCTTCAATCTTATATCTTATTTTCCTAAGTTAATAAATCACTTGGAATTTGGAGTAAAAATATTAAAATTGTTTTATGTAGCAACACCTTATTCCCTCAATGCACTTTGTGACAGTTCCTTTCATCAGCTCTTGAAACTCTCAGTAAGTTGTTTCTGCAAGAAAGTTATGAAGGTGTGAAACACATAAGAAAAGAGAAAGTTCTGACCTAGCATCTCCTAGAGATGAGAGAGGACATTCTTAATCTAATTAAATGTATCCTCAGCACAAATGATGTAAACTGATTAATATTTTTTTCTCACTGACCATCTCCACTCTTTTTGCATGTTAAGGAGGCTTTGACATCCCCAACTAATTAATTTTTCTGTTTTTCCCCCAAAGCTCATTTTTATTTCAACTTGCTATTGACCTCCACTTCTGATCATCATGACCCTGATGTCTTTATTCAAAATTAGTACTGAAAAAAAAAAAGAGGACATAACAAGAAAAAGGGCTCATCAAGAAGACCAATTATTTAATATAATTATACAATATCAAAACTTATTATACAAGTGTAATGCATTAATTAAATTCTTCATCAAATTAAGAACCTATCTGTGTTAGGTCCAGCACTTCTGTTACAGGATCTAAAAGTACAAAATATAGCCCATGTACTTTAAGGACTGATTCTGCTGAATTTGTGTGTACATAGCAGTTCTAGAGATCTTGGCATAGAAATCACGCCTAATGTAAGGCAATTCAAATTAACATACATCAGTAAAACCACATCCAGTTACACGATATCTGAATACATACCCAGTTTCCCCAAAATGATTTCTTACATTAAAAACATAAATTATTTAAGGCGGGAAATAATTATCTGATTTGCTACATACTCAGTTACAAAGTAGAATGTGGATTCATTCCTATTTATGTATAAATAGAGGTAATTCAGGCCCATTTCTCCACTGGGACTGAGAAGTACATAGGCTATGGGGCTATCTGCACTTTATCGGCATCTTCACGTTTTCCCTTTTTTGTGCTTTTGTTTGTTTGTTTGTTTGTTTGGGTTTGGGTTTGGTTTTGTTTTTCTTCTGCATGATCTCCTGCTTGGGGGGGTCACACTGTCTTTCCTACAGGTTTATTTATCACACGTGGCTGGAGTTGGCACCACAGCTTCTTTCCTTTGAGAGCCAGTAACTGGAGATATTCAGCAACAAAAGAGCCTTCTTTGAACCAAAGCATTGTTTATTTAAGCACTGAGAACAAAGTATAAGCTGGAAAAAAAGGCATTTCAAAACAACCAACAGTGTAAACATATGTCTATTTTACATAAACTCCTCAAGAAGATGTTACAATCTGCTCAGCATGCCTGTTTTGTTTAGACACCCTCAGGAGATCATTGAACATCAGTCTGGTTTCCTGCTACTCAACAGCCATTACTGACCCCTTGAGACTCTGCTCTTTTTAAAACTGCTATAGCCCTGAAGATTTCTGAGTTTCCAGTGCTAGCTTGTACAAATATTTACTCTCAGCAACCTTCAAGCATTTGGAAAAAAAGTAGCTTAAACTGAGTTTTGAGGCTCTCTGTTTTGTTTTTATTATTTCTTTCTCTTCCTTGTCCTTGTTATGCACTTAGGAAATAATTTAGACACAGATAAACTTGGGCATACTAGTGACATAGGCATACAGTGATTTAGTCAAGGTTAGTCCTAAATATAACCCAAGCTCTAAATCAGCCTCTCAGAGTTTATTTTTTTTAAATGGAAAATATATATGCTGTTAATTAAAAAAGAAAAAAATTGACCAGTAACTTGTTACCTAGAATTAGACCTGCAAAGTAAATTACATGCTTCCCAGCTACTCCACAGCTGCCTGAGACTCAGGCACTGCTGAGATTCCACAAGTGATGTGTAGGTGTCTAACATTTGACTTCTTGGTGTTTATGCCACCATTATGATAATGGAAACCAAGTCAACATTTTCTGCAGGGTCTATAGAATCATTTACTTGATTTTTGTGTGTTGTGCCATTCAGTCCCACCAGAGCTTGGTAGGCCTTGAGAAAATTTTTTGAGTCTCATCTTCCCACTGCACAGTGCAAAAATAACACATATTCTATTAGCAAGCCCAGCACCACAACACACAGGAATAGAGAACACACACCCAAATCCACAGTGGGCACTTTGGCCTTCGGTGGGGATGGTTATCCCAAGGCTTGTGCAGACACACTTATGGCAATTTGGGCTGCATGTGAAAAGCAACATGTAGGAGAGAATAGGAAGGCCAAGGCACCATAGCCGGCCCACGGTCTCATTCCAAGGTAAGTGATGAGGATTTGCTGCATGGTGCTGTGTGGTGCAATCCACCTTTTTGCACTAAATTTGTTTTGTGATGCACAGCATGTTCAGTAAATATGTGTCAGAGCTATAGTGCATTCATGTTCCTGCACAGTACACCTGAGGGGGTTTCCCTGGCTACCACAAACTCAGAAAGACAGTCACGTTGGCAGTCAGGGCTTTGTGGCAAAAGGAGTATGTGGCATGGCCGTTTTTCTATTTCAGACAGGTAGCAATTAAATATTATCATCTTGTTGGTTTAATTTGATAATGAGTCACCTCTCCTGTTCTCCTCTGGCACAATCTCAGTTACACTGTATGTGCATGTGTGCACACACAAACACACACACACGCCCACAGGTCTACCCTAAAATTTTCTCCTGAGATCCCCACAACCTAAAAATTATAGTCCACATAAGGCAGATGTATCAGACACCTTAGGGTATTTTCAGCAGCACAAAGTACCTCTTTTAAGAAAACTGACTCTTATCTCTATTGTCAACCCGAGGAAACATTACCTAAACCTTGCTGAGTCCATTGGCTGTATTCATAAGAGAGCATAGGTATCACAGAATTCACTTGTAGGCACCAGTACTGTAGATAAAGTTAAAATCCCACTATACCTTAGGTTCTTCTTGCACTAATATCATCAAAACTTACTCACTGAGTGAGCATCTGTAAAATCACTTGCATTCTTCATTACATGTGTTGCTCTTGGTGATATATTTCAGCCACAGATTTTATCACCTATAGTTTTATTTCTTACACACTGAAGATAAAGATATTCACTAGACCTCAGGATAACTATTTTAAAACTGAAAATGCTTTTCTCTCTATGACAAAATTACATGAGAAGTCTATCAGATATCTGGTCCATTATATGTAATAAATTATTACGTAATTACATGTAATTATATGCATTAATATTTATTGTATTTCATGCATTTTTGTTAGCTATTGTATGGAACTAACATAGGTGTAGCAGCTTATTAAGTAGAACTTAATTAAAAGTCTTACAGCTTTAACAACTAGCTTTTTCATGTGACCTTTTTCACAAAACTATGTTGAATTATAGTAATTAAATCAACATTCTACTACTGCTTACTAAATCTTCTATAAACTTTCCACTTTTTTTTTGACGTGACATTTAGGTCAAACAAACCAGCCTCCAATCACTCAGCCTAACACTTTAACCTCTTTTTATAATAGTACAACATTGGCATCCTTTCATTTTTTTGTGAAATTTCTCAGTACTTCAAGAATTATTAGCAATTCTTGTAGAAGACTACAGTTCCCCTCAGTTAACTCTTCAATGATTTTCTTTATTGCAAATCACTATGCTGGTTGAAAAATATTTATGTCCTTAACAGATGTTGATTTATACATCCTTTGGTTACTAATAGAGCCAAAAGTATTTCCTCTTCTTCCTGTAATGTGTTCCATAACCATGCAAACAGAAAATAGGAAAAAATCAAACATTTTTTTCTTTTTTATATTGCTAATGTTCTTATATTTCCATATGGAAATGGACATTCACTATTTCTTTGACATCCTCAACTCATGAAGGACTTCTAAAATCCTTCCTGTTGGCCCAAGATACACCTAACAGTGAAGATTCTTTGGTGGTGGTTTTGGTTGGTTAGGGTTTGTTTAATGGATTTAAACTTTCTTTGTCTTTCCCCTAGTAAAAGAGTGGCTAAAGCCAGTCTTTACCATTGACCCATGAGGCTGTTATGCCTTCTATTTGTTGTGCCCTATCGTACTCACTCTCTGAGGCTCTGGGTCAGCCTTAGCACAGCTCTCACAACTCATTATGGCCATTCAACTTCATGGATGCAGTTAATCAGTTCAGCAAATGAAGAAACTACACCATGTTATATGTAGTATGGACAAGAGTGGCCATACTTGAAAACGACATGTGATTTGAAACCTCTCTGAGTCACTGCAGGATTTCAAGCAAACTAAAACTAAGGTCAAACAGGTACCAAACTGTTACGATTTGCACCGATGTAATGAAAATTATAATTTTATGTATCCAACCTGCCATAAATTATTTATTTCCAATATAATACGATAATAATTTTGCAGAATTTTGTAAAAAGTAAGTTTTTCTTCCAAGTATATAAAAAAAAAAGCAGTGGAAGACTCAGTACCTAAAACTTCAACTTGGCCTCTTTGCAAAATTATTTTCAAGCCTATCTATGACTTCTACCTGCTGCTATTCACAGAATGTATCAATATTTAAAGTAAGATCACTGAGAATTCGACTTGGTAGCCCAGCTTTTATGCATACATTATTTAACTCCTTATAACTGTTGAGTGTTCCAACATAGTCTGAGCAAATTGTTTTTCAGTGGCCTTTGTCAGCTTGTTCTGACTGAAATTGTGCCTCCTGGGAGTGATCAACCATGTCACTGAATGCCCCCCAGTCAGTCTGATAAAAAGCTATTTGTTAAGTTCTGAAACTGCTTTCATACCTTGCCTCTAAAGCCAAGAATAGAGGAGGAAAAATAAAAAGACCCTAATGCAAAATTAGCAGCTATGTATGATTCCCATCAAGATGGGGAAAGAAAGACATTGATTGAGACACATCTCCAATTCATTAGCATTGTTTGTCTTTGAGAAAGTTCTTGTCGGTCTGACAGATGAAGAGACATCATTGAATGAAGAGAAAATGTAGATACCTGTGGTAAAAATAGAAAAAAATAATGAAGAGCATGCTATTAAAACTAATTACATTAAGATTGATATCACTTAGCAGAAGAATGTTACCTCTTTTCCCAAAAATGCATGATTGCTCATGCACCATGAGCTTCCTGGATTTAACAGGACTTAACAAATGTTGTGCAAATGTTTGATTTCAGTGTTCCACATTTTGGTAATTAAAATTTTTTGGGTTGGAGAACTCATTCTGTACATGAGTGATACTATGCAGCCTCTAAAACAAGTTCTCCTTAAGAAAATCCATTTTCAGTGAATCTGCACTCATGTTTTTGAACTTTTACAGATCCATGCCTAGGTAAAAAGGAGAAATGAGTATTCAGTCTTTAAACTTGTTGGTCTCTAGGAACTGTGGCTATGTAACCGATACATAATGAATAAACAAGATTGGCAGCAGTGTCCATTGAAAACCTGTCCATACTTATAGCCTGTTTACTTTGGCTTATTGCTTATCCAAATCTCAATGCAAAGTGAAGTAAGGTTATCTTTGTTAGGATGTCTTTTTCTGTTCTTGGAAGCAGCCATTACGTTACAATTATTACCAAGATCAAGGCTGAGGGAACTCTTTTATCCTTGATAGGCAATCCTGTGGCTTCTAAAATAAGTTCACTGAGTAGGCCAGTTCTTTGAAGCAAAGTCTTGACCTGTGGCAGGCATTTATGTCAGGGATACGTAGCCTTTTGCAGTTCTGAGATTAGCATGCCCAAACTAGACCTTTTCACAAATGTAGATTTTAGGAACCTGCTGACTATGCCCATTTTGTCACAAATGTTAATTTATGGATCCTGCACAACCTTGAGGTAGCAGCAATTTAAGATTTATTAACACAAGATTAGGTTGTATGATTTTTAACAATACTTAATCATAAGCCAATTATCAGTGATTTAACAAAATTTGCTATAATAATCACAGTGACTTAGTTATAAGATTCAAAAATGACAAAGTTCACACAAGACTTACAACAGAGTTTCCTAAATTAAATCACACATAAATATACATACGCACAGGCGCGCACACAGAGATATAGAGGTTAATCTATATAATCAAGTTTTTTCTTCTTCTACAAAGAAGTAAATTATTGGTACCAAACAATCTTTGAACATCACAAAAGCTATTTATAGTAAATTACTTACTATTCTTCCTCACGGCATTTGTCAGCAGACTATCTTTGAACCCTTTTCCTTCATCTGCTTAAATCAGCAGACAACCTTTGAAATCCTTGTGAAATGTACCCTGAGAGGCATCACAACTCAGTGGGGAGACACTGGGTCACAGACTCTGGTGATCCCAGAGAGCTCAAAGGCCTCACTTGGGATTACTATTTATAGGACAATGAGGTGATTTGCTTTGGTAAGCGGTTTTCCATTTTTGGCAACAACTTTTGTCAGGTAAATCAGGTACCTTCCAGACCAGGCTAAGGTCCAGGCAGCAGGAGTTTCAGGTATGGTTAGAAAGTGCCTAATTGTCTCAACTCACTGTACTTGTAACCAGGACAAGAACACAATGTTGGGTTGCCCCAACATAGCAACATGGCCCAGGGGTAGACCACCAGAGGGCTACACATAAATGTTTGAAAAAACACTGCCCGCAGTAATGAGTTTTGCTCCGGACTTTGCTGTCTCATTTCCAATTTTCATTTTAAGCATGAAGGGAGTCACTCATCTTTACAGTCTGGTTACATACAACTCAAATATTAGCAGTGACACTACCCTTTGGAAGTCTTGACTGCTACACTCAGGAATAGCCACTTTTTTTCCATCCATATCTTCTTGTGGCCACACCATCAGTTGTATAAATTTGATGTCTAAAATAATCCAAATTAAAAAAAAAAAAAAAGAAGGAAGGAAGGAAAAAGAAAAAGAATATAGAAAATAAGACATAGGATCCCAATTGGAAATTAAAAATAAAAATAATGGGCAGTCTATTCTGTACATTGGAAGTCAACATTTTATGACCCTAAGCCTGTAAGGGACTATCATAACATACTGTACATGTGCAAGATGAAAGAAGGGTAACAGTTAAACTAACCCAACCTAAATTAATTCTTACATGTTTTTGGTTTTTTTTAATCACTGTTGTGTCATCAATATCCATCATGATTCATACTAAGGTGGTACAAGGTGATACAAAAGATGGTACAAAAGTCAAGGCTTCTCTTCTGTTGAATATTCACATACACGTAAGTGTACCAAACAAAACCTGTCCTGATAGCTATACAATGCATAATCATATAAATCAATGCATTATATGTACATGTACATGTACTTGTAGTTGTGTGCATATGTCATGATGATTACAGTGTCTTATTTGTTTGTGCTATGGTAGCCCATGGGGTTTTCTCATTAGCTGCTATCCAGACCCCTGAAAGCAGCAAAAGTTCATGGCCAAAAATTTTATGGCTGATAATTTTCTAAACACATGTTAAATATCTTATTCTTCTCCTGCATGATGAAAGAAGACCTAACTGTAGTTTTCTCTGAGGCATCATAAAGAAACATTTTAGAAAGAATAAATAATAAATTTATAAATCAATTTTTGGTAAATGAAGATCTTAGGCAGACACTTCTACACATGCAGTAAGTGAAATCTGCCATTTAGATACAGATTTCCAAGTCTATGCATAAAAAATACCATTATTCTTTTGGCAATCTAAAGCATAACAAAAATAATCAATGCTTAAAACAAAAACACTGCACACAATACCTAGGGCTCAAAGAATGCAAGAAGAAAATCTGTAAGTATCATTCTCCAAGCTCTTTGCCTATACTGCAAATTAGAAATGCATGCACTTTCACCAGCCAGAAAACAGTTTAATTATGAGAGCTGAACACAAAATCTCCCATTGGCACAGATTGGCTTTGAAGTGTTATCACATAAGTGAGGATTTTGAAAATACCCTTGACCAGTTTTGTTCAAAATACATCACACTTCTATTTGTGTCAGCCTTAACCGTGTATCATGTCACTTCCTTTCATAACATTAGAGGAACTGATCACAGTTCCAGAGTATTAAACTAATCATGCATATTTTATGCAAACATTAACCTTTAGTGTTAATCCAACAGCATTAAACCAAACCTATAATGAACCATAAAGGTGGTTTATAACATACTGTGGTTGCCTTTTATGAGTATTTTCATTTCTCTCACCAAAGTGTTTTAGATCTTAGAAAGAAATAGTACCCAGATTTTTACAGTGGAACTTTATGTAAATAATACTTGGCCTCTTTTCTGAAACACCTGAGTTATTATTTTACCTGTAAGCAAAGCAGATGAACTTTCAGAATAATTGATTCCAAAAACTTTAGTACCTCACAAAAATAAACATTAAACTCCTTCCTGTGAGCTTTTTACATAGGCAAATTTTTTGTTTAATTGAACGTTTAATCTGCCTTGTTGCAGTTCACTCTAACAAGAAAACAGTTGTTTCTGTACAGCACCTTCCATGTTATACATACCAAAGCACTTCACAATACATGCACACCTCGTATCAGTTATGAAAGAGATTAGATGCATAAAACAGAATTAGATGCATAAAACAGAAACATGAAACTAATCTAAAAGTTTTATGAAATGCTGCAATAATACGATGGGACTGATCAAACCATAAGAACTGTGGTTATCTAAGGAGCAAAATAATAGTGAAATTCTGTATCTGTGTCCAGCACCTAAGCCATCATTTGACCTATAGATTTATATTGGAAAACAGCTAATAGAAAAACAATATTCGTGTTATGACTATATTAAAAGCAGTTCAATAATCGTAAACAATTACATCAATGGAAAGGGTACAATAATATTGATATTTCAGCTCATTCTGCTTAGGCAGTAGCATAGCTTTCAGCTGCGTAATGTTGTAAAGAGCTCACAGTCATTTGTAAAAATTTCTATACTCTATATTAAAAATTGAATGTATATCTAATGTATATACATCTATATTCTATACATATAGATGAACTATTCCTCACTTACGAATGGGAAAAGGAGGGAAACATGTGATGTTAATTTTGTACAGGGCCAGACAGAAAGTCTATAACCTAAGAACTGCATGTAAATCTCAGAATAGGCAAGCCTTCATTTATTCTGTAAGTTTCCACTCTGAAATTAACAGAAAGTATTTGAGGAGAGAATGTTGAGAAAAGGTAAGATATTTTAAAACATAAGTCTGCACACCCTCCCCCCCCATAAAAATACAGCTTGAATGAAATCTTCCTAATAACTTCATTGTCTTCAGAGTTGCTTTTGCCTCAGTACTAAAACACATCTCCAAAATCTCAGTTAAAGGAAGAAAAATCCAGTCAAAGAATGTTTTCTATTATTTCTTTTGAAACACAAAAGAGCATAATTTGAAGAGCAGACCATTTATCCGTCATCTCAAATAATACAAAAAGACCTCCACGCTTCCATACATGCCAGCCTGGAAATACCCAACTCACTGCTATGGTAGTCAAACTGGCATTGCAGGGAACTGGGTTTCCTCTAAATAATGGCAAAGCTTCATTTATTAAGTAAAATGTCTCTTTTACCTGCAAGTGTTGCATTAACAAGTCTCTTCAAATGTTTTCTTTTCTTATCTCATTCATAATTGTTAGCTTCCCTCAAGACTCCCTCTGGCAATTGACGGTCACATGTAATTTTGAGGTTTAGAAGTCCAATACTTTATTTAAAAACATTGAGAAAGTTCCTAGATAAAAAGGATTAGTGTTGTGGTGAAAAGAAGCAGCATGTCATACAGATTAAGCATTTCTTAGCATTTTACTTCTTCAGCTGACCAACGTATAAATAAATATTCTGTCTCCAGGTTAAGGAAACCTCTTGGTGTAAAGAGAAGTGACAGTTCCAAGAATATGAAAAAAAACAAAACAGAACAGCAACTGGATTAAGGTTCTTCATGCAGGACTGTAGCAAAGACAAGAGGAAGCAGGTTTCCTGATTGGGAAAGCAGTAACAGAATATATGGTTACTGTTAAATGTTATCAAATGGAAAATAATATCCAAATCTCAGATAAAAGAGGTTCAAGAGAAAGGCATGTCTGATGCCCAACTTCATGTACAGTTTGCACAAACACTTGCCTACCTGGTGAATCTCCGATTAGTCTCTTAAGTTTAGCCAAACTGATATATAGCATTATTTTGTATCTTGAAAAGTCTTCATGCATGCAGAGGTTTCGGGGCTGTTCAGGAGTTGGGGCCAATGCCTAGCTGCAGGAACAGGGGGTTTTTCTCTGCAGACTGTGGTTTGTGCTTTGGACTTCTAAGTGTTATACTTCAGCTGTGTTTGACATCTGCTTTAGTTGTCCTTTAACTTCTAGCTGCAGTCCTGCCCCAGTTCCTTTGGTCCTTCAGTCCACTTCAACCCTTTACTCTGCCCTTTGCTGTATTTGTGCATGTCAGCTGCTGTGCTATTTCAGTTTCTGCACTTCTTTGGAGATATCCTTACCTTGTTGTAAGCTGCTTTCCTGGACTTAATGATAAATTCTAAAACTATAGAAAGTTGAGTTTAGGGATGAATTATTGGTTTGAAACAGAGCTATGTTCAGTATGAGGTTGTCAAAGTAAATGACCTCTTTGAGTAACAGAAAAAAAATTAATAATACTAGTACATTACCAGGTATCTTGCTGACACCGTAATTAGCAGTTTGGAATATCCATAATGTCAATCAGGTAAAGCGCTTTCATTTTTGTGTTCCTAAAAGGTGAGATGAGACCGTATGAAGACTGAAACTGAAACTTTTTTGTCTGAACCACAGGTTCCGAATTTCTCATAGATACCAAGGTAAAGTAAGTTTAAGGTGAAAATTTAATGTTAAAATTATTCTAAAGTCATTAGATATTAGATTATTTCCTGCAAAAACTAGTTATTAATTTTCAATATCACTTAATTTGTTAGTCATTAATGTTTCATATTCATTAATTTATAAAGACAGAAGCAGGTGATCTGATGGTCTAGAGAGCTAGAAGTGACAATCAAGAATCAGGTGATTTTTTTTTTTTTTAACTTGGTGGTCCTGCAGGTAAACACACTTATATGTCCTTATAAATTAATACCAGACTCTCTGGCTTGGCACAATGTCTTTGGACTGCTGTGCACATGACATTTGGGTCACTGGAGGCAAAACAAATAATCATAGCAATAACATGTTCTCCACAGGAGGTGATGAAGGTCTCAGTCAGGACTTTCCATGGAAGCATAAAGACACTAAGTCAAGGTGCAACCAGGGATTCTTGAGAACAAAAGAATTGTATAGACTAAAAACAGACACCTTGTGTCCCTTCACACAAAGACAAGAGTTTTGTTCATATTGTGAAATGAACACTTTTATTGGGGATATTAGATATCTGTATGCTTAGGGCATTGTAACAAATAGAGAACACTTAAAAACATGGAAGTTCATAAAAGGAAAGAGATTGAACTCTGTATAACTTGGCAAAATTGTAATCAGAGGTAGGATGGAAGGAGGATTTCCTTCAAATGTCAATGTCTGGGGATCCTCTACATTCATTGAAGATTAAATGTGAGTCTCTTTATCACAAATTTTAAAATCAGTATTTTGTAATTAATTGCATTACAGCAAATTCTTGTTTTTCTCAATTGGCAGTAGACATTTTCAATGTAAGTCTCTAAAGACTAGTAAAATGAAGACCACCCATATATTTATATATATATATATATATACACATAAGAAAACTAAAGAATCTGAAATACAATTAATGCTTTAAGGCCATGAGGTCAAGGCAAACACAGTCCCATTAACATTAATATATAAATTGTTCTGTAACAATTAATAACCTCTCTTGCTCTCATTATGAATTTTGTATGTGAGTGAAATGGCAATAAAACAAGTTGAAATTTTAGAATTTCTGTATTCATTGCAAACACTGATCTCTATGAGCATGGCATGTTACATTTCAACCTTCAGCATTTGAACATTTGAAAGGCAGTTACAGGCAGGAAACTGGGGATTTCGATGACAGACTAGACTACTAATCAGCTCTTACTTTGCAACCTTAATCCTTTTCCTAGATGGTTTTATTTCATTCAGAAATCTGCTGTAAGATATCCAAAGAGGTGTATCATCACTTATTAAATTATTTCTTCATATTGTCATCTGCTTACTGAATCACTAAATTTTGCATTTTTCAGGGGTTTACAATCCTCTTAAAGTTATCTAATTAAAAAACTAGTATTAATTATAATTTCACAATCTCTGCTTGGAAATCATCAATAATTAAATTAATAAAATAGCTTGCCTTCTGTGTAAGTAAAGCTTCACTTTTTTCCCAGCCATCGATTCCAAGAATGTAGTCCTGAGCTGGAGACGCATTGTGATGAACACTGTATGAATAAAGAACAAATAAGTGACTCTTGCTCCCAGAACTTCCAATCTTAATATTAGACTTAATACATGAGTATCGGTAAGAGAGAAGAATGAGGATAGAATATTAATCAAATGATTGGTAGTGGTCAGAACACACATGTTAAGAATGGTTTTGCAGGATGAGGAAGACTCAGTTTTGTAGGTAGTAAAGGGAATCTCCTCCCTAGATTTAGGAGACAGCATCAATGAACAACACAAGAAGATAGAGAATATTATTTCGATGATTTATCACAGTTGTTAAAGGCAGCTGGCACCATAGTCCATCCAAGTGACTGAGAAATTATAGGTGGAGTAGAAACAGACCGTTACTTGGGCTTAACGAGACAGAAAGTTGAGTCAGTGCAAGAAGGAAACGAAACAGTCTACAGGAAAAATACTTACAGTGAAAACATGAATTGGTATTACTGGGCAAGTCCAAATTTGTTAATCCCAAAAGGAAAAGGGTTTACAGTAACATAGGCGAGGATAAAAGCCTGAAGGGATTGTTTTACCCTAAGCCTTTATTCAGAAGCTGTGAAGAAGGAATTGACAAGTTTAAGACAAAACCTGAGAAATGGAACAATCTAGGGGTTGCTGCAAGTGATGTACATGTGAGCAACCATCAGGATGGTGATGCTGTCTACAGAGATTGACAAAGTATGAGAGAGAGAAGCTTGAAGGGAATCTTTAAGTGAGGACAGTAAGGCCTACACTTAACTATACTGATTGGAAGCCAAGGGCAAGGTATTCCCATGATTGGTCAGAGAACAGTTTAAACACAAGAAAATAGGATTGAAAGAGAGTTATAGGTCTGTGGATTTTATCCTAGAGATGGCCGTTGAATACTAATACTTTCTATCTTTCTATCTTTCTATCTTTCAATCAGTCTTTAGTTCACAAGAAAATTTTACCTTACATCTATTCACTACTCTTGCTCTTTAAAGCTTCCAGTCTGGACTTTATTTGAATATCTAAATAAATTAATCTTCTTCATGTGTGAGGAGGTCCTTGTTATACAGGAAGAACAATATTAAAGTATGTTGAGAAACACTTGTTCAGCTCAGTTTATGGCGCAGTATGGCTTGCATATCCTGCAATAATTAACTAAGGCAGCCTGATTGTTTAACAGGAATTGCTATCCAATTGCTCATGAATGATATGCAGATCAGGAATTAACTGCAGAAATTATTCAGCAAATAATTTCAAATAATACTAAATGAAAGAAAAGGGTAAACTGTTTGCAGGCAATTTGCAAAAAGAAAGGCAAGCAAAATTCAAAGAATGAATTATTCATCCAGTTCTGGCAGACTAGGTCTACTTTAAAGCCCTTCCCCCCTTTTCAGATTTTCATTATACAGAGTGATTTGCCAGGGTTTCAAAAAAGGAAAGGTTTGATTATGTTTGTGTGATTTACACATATAAGGGAAACTTAAAACAATAAGCAGTTCATGGTTCTTCCTTGTAGCATAAGGAACCACTCTAACTTGAAGAGAAGTCACTTTCCCAGCTCAGGTAAAAATGGTTTGAGCTGTGGGATCCTTGCACTCCTCACCCCACAGATGAGTGGATGGATCTGCAGACAGTGGGGCAGAATGGATTTTAAGGACAATGCAGAAAGCAAGCCTCAATTTCTGCTCTTTCAATCACACTTCACACAGGTAATTAGGCTTCAAAATACTTTTTTTTTCTTCCAAAGGGTACAGTGTTTGGATGACTTATCTACTAAACAAAGCTACTGTTATATCCCAAGTGTCTGGGTATTTACTGTCCTAAAATGCCCCTTGACGCTGCTTTATTTTATTGAGTAGAGGACAGGATGATAACAGAGGGCATAACCAGGAACTTTTGCAATGCTATAGAACAATTGTCAGCTAGTCTTTTTTTCCAATAAATATTTTGTGCCTCCAGTTTTCCAATCCAGACACATTTTTTAGTAACCTCATAATGAATTAAAATCTACTCTTTAGAAGGAGTTTTTGGGCTAACTTGTTGATGAAATTTACCCAGGGGGCTTAAAATGGTTAAGCTTGAAGTGAAAGCACCTTATTTTCATTGATTATTTTCTAACCATTAACTGAAATTCAGCAGCAAGTGACCCAATTCCTTGGTTTATGTGTTCAAAATGTATTTGAATTCTGGTTTTTCTTCCCATACAAGTAAAAAGATCAAATACACATTTGAGATTTAACTGCCAAGCAACCTTATCTTATCAAGACTTTCCATATAATTAAAAAAACAACAAAACATTTCTTTCTTTTTCTTTTTACTATCACATGTAGATATAAATTTCTTTATATAATGATTGGTCAAAAATGCATAATAAAAGGGTTTTTTGCTTTGTCCCCTCTTCCTCTTTTTAAAATATATTATTCAGGAACTGAATAAATAGGAAAGCAGAGGACTAGACTATTAGTGATATGAATAGATCTACCCAAACTTCTGCCCCCAAAATACTCTGGTCTTAATAGATTATGGTTCATTGCTCAGTGTGTAAATGGCAATTGAGTCATCAGAAACATTCTTTTTTTGCCAGCATTTTCTATGCAAGAAAGCAATTTTATTAGAATTCATACAGTTTGTACTCAGGGATTCAGGGTGCAAGGACATGCAAAAGTGTGGCAAATGCAAAAGCAGTGAGAAAATGAAATTTCAGTGATAAAACATTATTGTATTGATGAAAAGAAAGTTAAGAGAGTCTGGGGAACTGTTGCCCCTACAGCAGATGTAATATTATCCCAGGTGTCTGTGCCTGTTTGATCCAGAAGAAAACAGTACGGTTGTATCTACTCAGGTACAGAAGATACACATACATCCAAGAGAAATTACCCCAGGATTTATAAACTCTGTACCTCAGCTTAACTGAAGTTCAACATCACATAAAAGCATCTAGTATGTCTCTGAATCAGGTTTGGTGAAACTTTGGATTCAGAAACACTGTGCAAGAGGGCAGGAGGAGGTTCTCTGCATCAATAGTCCAAGTTCATTTGCAACTGAGGTAACCTTTCTATGAATAATTGAAGGCCAACTTTGTCTGCATTTGAGTTTGCGATATGAAACGGCAACATTTCATATTTGAAGTCACAAGTCAGACACTAAATTTTACAGAGCCTACTGTACATGTTCTCTGTGTTCAGGTACAATCTCAGAGCAAAACTACTTGCCTTCACTTTTCAAAACAGGGAGAGGGGCCTTGCAAGCAGTGAACTATGATGAACTGCACTGCAGAGTTGTATCTTTGCAAAACAGACAATGCTCAGTCTGAGAAAAGCAGGATTCCTGCCAAAGTGATTTTGGAAAACAGTTACCTACAATCCAAAACAGCGCTTAGTGCAGATGAATTTGTTTAGTGAGTCCTTTCTACTCTTGGTGCAACCCTTACACAGCCCGGGAGGTGTGCCAGTGGTCCTACTGCTTCACTACAGGTGATGATTGCACACTTGCTGCAGAAGAGCTGCTTGAGTCTGCCTAAAAGTCTTCCCCTCCCACAGCTGCTTATTCCTCCCCCGTTGGCATAGCTTCTGCTCTGTGTTAACAAAACTGAATTAGTGGTAAACTTGCTAAGTAAACCAAAATGGGGGAATTTTCATTTGTCAGATTCCTGCTATAACTCTAGACTTGTGGCCATATAAGCATTTGTGCCATCCCAATGGATAATGCAGTTTAAATCCTGACAACTGTCTGAGGTAACCAGGGGACACCAGGGTTTCTCAATCTGGCTCTCACACAGAAAAGCTTACATAGTCATGGAGGGGATTGTTCTTTCCCAAATAACTAGTTTCCATTGGATTTTTGAGTGAGCCATTCTTCTTTTCCTGGCAAGTAAATCCTCATAGCACTCAAAGATTCTTCTCTATTACTAGAAAGATAAATTAAGTATTATTAGGGATAATGCACAGCCGACTTAAGAATCATACACTTCTCAATTCTGTGGTGGTGTGGCAGATGCATTCTGAGGACACAATTAACAACATTTTTTTTTTTTAAATGAAAAAAAAAAAATTTTTTAAAAATGAAAAAAGAAACAAACCAACGATAGAGAAAAGTTTCTTTGCATATGACTCTAAACCCAATTTCCATTGGATTCCATAACAAAATATCTCTTTCATTCAACTGCCTTTTCTTCTCAGGTTCACACCAACAGTCATTCTTTGGATGTGGTTGGAGTCTCTTTGGTTTTCATGCATGTTTCTTCCCTTACACCATGCTCAATACACAGCAGCAATCAAAAGTCATCACTCTGCCACTCTCTATGCCATCACACCACAGCAAAGCCGACAGAGTACTCACAGCTCCTAAACAGGCTTGTGGTTTAAGACACTGTGTTGTACTGTTTCGGCTACTTCAAAAGAGAGGCTCAGTTTATTGCTCTTTTGTTTAGTCCGAATGGACTAAAATATTATGCCCACCTCTTTTAAGGAGCTTTGTTGCTGCTCCCAGCATAACAATATTAATTGCCTACCACAACTCTTCTGTAAATGAGTAAATCACATGCTGTAAAAGCTGTAATATGGAAGGATAACATCCTGTTTTGCCAGTTCATTTTAGAGCTGCCGAAGTCATGCATGCACATTTTACAGTTGTGGTAAATTGTATGCACAGATCCAATTATTTAAATGACTAAGTATCTAACTGTGAACATAAATCATATATTTTAGGGTCTCTACCTACCAGTGAACCTCAGACAGAAAGAGAGGTAGGCAATTTCAAAAGCTGTGAGTTTCATTTTTTCCTAAAGAAAGCTGGGTGAAACAGTTTCAGTGAGTTTTTAGCAATTCATATTTTGTGTAATATACTATAAAACTCTATAGATCTGATCGAAACTGTCCTAATGTGATTGGCAAAACCCCCATTGATTCTAAAAACTCTGACAAAATCATTCTGAGAGAAAAAATAATGGACGAAGAGCAGGAGTATTAACATAATTTCTTTTGTAAGAACTCATAATAATTTATATAACAACACAGCAGCCAAGGGTTGTACAGCAGCCTTCAGTTATATCTCTGTATGTGAACTTGCTCCTCTATGGAGAGAATATTAACCTCGTTTTCTAAGGAAACACCTTCCCTGACTCTCTTTACTGAAATGAATTGGTCTTGCCGTTTTAGCAGTGACCAAAAATGATAGCATCTGTCAGTCTTCATGAAAATCTCTGTGTTTTGGAACCCACTAACAGTAAACAATTTTCTGAGAAAAGTCACTATGGGATTCACAGCAGGGTTTGACAGCCACTTGTCTTTCAAGAGATTGCCCACTATTGAAGTTAACAGTGTCAATGCCCACAGAATCTAAACATCTATCTCCCATTAAAGAAGCCTCAAACATCTGGGTTTATTTCATCAGAAGGGCCTCCAGACTGAACTGTTCTATTTATTTATAAAAGCATGACTGCTTTTAAAACAATATGTTGAATCTCTCATTATTCTTTTCATGTGCCACTTTCTTCTAAATTATGCGATAATCCAAAGGGATAGAAATGCATACTTGCTTTTTATTGATTTCATCTTCAAACTGTTTTAAAGTGTGAATTATAACATTATTATCTTCCAAATAACAAAGTACTAGCAAGCCATTAATTACTTACTACAACTCGATGCATCATTAAAATGATCCATTTTAATGACATGATACAGTGCAATTATTATTATTTTGTTATTATAATTATATAAGCCTACATTAAAACCCTGGATCCAAATAAATTTCAAAACACTCTATTCCTTTACAGTGTTCACCCAGTTTTAAATTTCCTATCCTTCTCTTTTCATTAACACACCAAACGTTTGTTTTGTCACAAGTTTTGCAGAACAGGTTACATACAGGATTGAGGCAGACTAGCGTGCCAAGTCCAGTGTTTGATGCATTTTGAAGTGATTTACAAAATGATGAGCAGTTCTCATCAAATGTACATGAGATTTTAGAACTTAATTTTGTGAATCAGCTTCAGAAAAGTTCAAACATCAGAGATGACACCTGATTAGCTGGTTGAAAACCTCCCCCAGAAACAGGAAACAGCTAGAGAAGATCATAGCAGAATTATGCTAAACACCAGTTTGGGAATAGCCAAACTTACAAAAAGATGAAAAGCCAAGGAAGTCAAGATGATCATCATCTGTCATTTCTGTTGAAAACAGCAACATGTTAAATTGTTTATGTGTCCAGAGTGGGGATTAGAGAGAGAAAAAGAGACACAGCCTGGAGCAGGTCGGTGGGAGAGGCCTGCTGGATCAGGGGCACTCTACAGACAGTGGGTTTGAGTCTGAGTCTGAGTCACCCATGTCTAGACCAGACTAACTCCCGTATTTTGTACTCAGTCTGTCTGACTACAACACCCAGCAACCACAGTGGAAATGGGACAGTTGCAACAGGGAAGACCAAATGAGAATGGACACATGCCTGATCCTAGCTTTTCACATCCCAATGGAGTGAGTAGCTACTTGTAGCTTGTGAGATTGGTCCTTTCATTCATTTTTCCATTGATTTTGTGGGAGGGAAAGAAAAAAAATGTCAAGCCTCTGTTTTTCTTCTAAGGGGATGGTTTTGTTCAGCCCACCATACTGACAGTGACAGAAACCTGGAATAAGAGGCAAACACTCAGCAAAGACAAGTGTGTATCACATATTTAAAAATATTTTTCCAAACCTTTCCTGGGTCAGGTTAATTATGTCTTAACAGCACCCTCAGTTTAATGAGATGATGCTTCACTGACATTGTAAAAATATAAATAAAATACAGCTCAAACAATTAATCATTGTCAAAAAGAATTAAATAATGCACTTATAAAGGGTTCATTTGGTAATTTATCCTCAAATATCTAGACTGCCCCCTTCCATTTGAATATATCACCATACTGGCAAAGCAGTAGGCAGGAGTTATTAGGTCTTAATGGAGTTTTCCAAAGGGAAACATTTCACTTGAAGTATTTGTTACTACGTTTACCATAAGACGTTTCTGTCTAGTCCATATTTTGAACTAAGCAGCTTTGCAACATCTCATCAGTTTAAATCATATTTTATCTGAGAAGCCACTGAATTAGAGAATATGATTTTTTAGCCAGTTAAAGAAAATAAAAGAATCAGCCAAGGGACTTTACGGAGATTTAGAATGATTAGAGGGACAACTTAAATTCAAATACATGGGGAAAACTGCTCTGTGGCCTACAGATTAATTTTAAGGAAGAAGGCTCTTCTTGTTTACATTGTACTAAATGCAGTCCTGCAGCACTGGAGAAAATAGAATTTCTAGATAAAGTGTCATACAGGTTAATATCCCAAATAAGTTTTGCGGATAAATACTGCCATCTTACCATTTTTCACTGTTTGTACCCTCAAGACAAAAAACCCAAACAAACAACAACAAAAAAAAAAGCCAATAGTTCCTTTGGATCACAATTTTAGCCACAAAAATACTATCTAAGACATTAGCTTAAAATCATCAGAAATGTAATAGATAACATATATGTATGTTATTTCCCCTTAGTGAAAAAAGTGCACTAGAAATAAAATAAAAACAGTTAGATTTACATTGCTGTAACATCCACCATATTAACTTTAGAAGGTGGAAACTACCCAAGCCTCTCTCCAGTTTGCAGATTAACAACATAAGCAAATTTAAGAAATACAGTTTAATTTGTTTACCAACACCAATGGTATGTTTAATGTCTGAGAAGGTGAAGTTGGCTTGACTGGTTGTCTTAGAGCAGCTGTTTCCTGAGGCTGTTACTGTTTAACTGGTTTCACAACACAATGCTAAAGCCACCTACTCCATGTCTCCTCCAAATGACCCTTAGGACAGCACAAAGATAACACAAGACAGCAAAAGAAATTCAACAAGTGGGGAAGTGGCTATGGGGACACACTATTCTACCTGCTAGAAATCACATCCTACACAAAGCTGGGTGCAGTGCAAAGCAAACATCATACATTTTAGTCCCAGGACAAAATAGAAACTAAATACAGTGAAAAGATCTCATATGCTCTCACTGGATCCAGCCTATAGACTGCAAATCTTTCCCTTATCTACCAGACAGAATACTGCTTTCATGCCTGATAGAGCTTCAGGCATTTACACACAGCAATCATCAGTCATCACCACCAATCAATCATTTAAATGGTATACAAGAGTTTGGTTAATACTTTTGTACTTGAGAGATTTTATTCGTTCACAAGTGCCCTTGCAATCAAATCTGAGACATCTTTTGTGACGCCAAGTATGATACTTCTTTTCTGACAGATGTTCTATATTTTGAACCGAAGTGGATTTCTCAGTCTGAGGGGAAAGAAAAGCCATCTAATGGTTGCAGGAAGATCAAATATCAAATCATCAAGTGGTGCTGTCGTATCTTCATGAGGCTCAGAGGAACAGCTGGAACCCAGAGGAAAGCTAATCTGCGTTCATCAAGAATTTCAGTGCAAAACCTGAGAGTAGAGTGAGGCTTCTGCTCCCTTTTTCTTCACTACTGTGAATACTCGTGGGTTTTGTATTACCCCACTTGTAGCAGTGCAGGAGATAGACCATAGGATGATTTTTACCTTTCGGAAGGTTTTGTGTTCCCTCTTGGCAGGAGCACAGACAGCACCAAGAGTAGGAACAAGATGATTTTCCTATTTTTTGTACTTGCTACTGTTCACCTGAGGAAAGGTACAACTGGAAGGAAAGCCCCTTTCTACTCTTTAGCCTTTACCTTAAATGTGTTTGGTGCAGAGCATGGCAACTTGTTTGCCAAAAAAATGAGCATGTAGAAACAGTTTGTAACATTGATATCCCAATAAGAACTCTACAAAGTACTGTGATAGCTGCTTACTCAACCATGCCAAATTTAGCCTCTGAGTCTGAGCAAGGTCACTGATTACTTTTCCAGCAAGGGGCCATCACAAGACCTCATCATAGAAGCATCTCTCCTGTAGATGCCAGGTGAAGGTGAAATCTCTATGTGGAGGTTAGAGTCAAACAGAAGTAGCATGACAGCAGCTATCTATAAATATAGAGAGAGGATTTGGAACTTGCTGACTTTAAGTTTATTTCCAGGACTGATATCCTGCACAAAGATAAGAGTTTAGGCTGTACATTTGTACACTTCTGTCTGTGCCAAAGGAGAAGTGCTGATTTAGCCCACTGCAACAGGAAAGCAGCTCTCAGGCTGGTCCAAGTGATACCAAGTCTAGAGACTCGGATACTGTGACCTTCCCCCTCAAATGAACAGTAATACAGTACATAGCTATATCTTGATTATATAATATTCTACCTTAGAGCAAAATTGTTGTATTTCTGCATTCAGATACGACTTTGAATTGTTCCTCAAAGCATTTCATGTTAAAGCTTGGGTTTTTTTTAACCTTGTATTTTTCCTTACATAGGAAGACCTGCAAAGATGAAGAAGCAGAATCTGTGCTATGACTTGAAGACCAAATAAGTTTCTGAGAGGGTTGTTTGGTCCAGAATATTAGCAGTGTTGTAGGAAATGGAAAAGGGAAGAGGATGAATTAAATAGATCTCAGGTGTTCAATAAGGAGCTGGAGTTTCCCTTCCAATCCAGTTAAAATGAGTTTCTTCAGCAGGGTCCTTGTCTGGCACTACATCCACACACACCTTACCTACTGTCTGAGGGAGAAGGGACCAAAGCTGCCATGTGGCTGTATATTTTAAAATCTTATTATTCTAAGAGCAGCCACTGATTTCTGTGATTCAGACCTATGACTTTTAAATACCTGAGAGGAAAAATGCAAACCCCATTGTTTAAGAATATCGCTAAACTGTCTGAAGGAAAAAATTGGTTTGGTTTGGTTTTGGTTTTTTTTCCAACCTATGTCAGGCAAAAATAACTCATTCTGTTGAACTAGTTTAGGTGGAGATGACAAATAAATACATTAATTATTCCAAGACAGAGCTACCACAGGATGTTTTCAACACCAGAGTTTAAAGACTGACAAAGCCATTAGCCATCAAAACAGTACATTACTGGACCACCACCTCTGCAATTTTAATATTAAGTTATACATACCCTTACACATACACACATACATACCCTTATACATTTACATACACTTCACCTACACATATACATGGGTGTGTAAGTAGAGCTACAGCTACAGATATAGATATATATAATGATAAAGGCAGCCAACAAATGCTTCAAAAAACAACTAACAAAACTTCTATAGAACTGACACTGTCCACTTTACAGGTAAGCGTACTCAATTGCAAGGAATAAAAATCTGAGGGATGTCCTCAAAAAAAATAAGTAAATAAATAAAGAAAAAAAGAGAGGGGGAAAATTTTGCATTAATATGTGTCCTCAGTAAACAGGAAGATTAGAGAAGACTGAGAATTCATCTGAGTAACATGCAATTTGAAAAGCTTGATTTTACATCACCAAGTAAGTGAAGCTAGATTTTTGGTGTTGTCAACCTTGTGCAGAAAAGTGTGGCAGATATTCTAGCTTTTGAAATAGCTCAAAAGATGTAACTGGAATGCATAACGACACATTTATTGAACACAAATATTTAGGTACAGAATCTATTATTTTTTTCTTACACAACAATATAGTCTATATACATAGCATACGTATTTTTCTATTTATCTTTCTTACCTATCATATGGGATATTTTACAGATCTGTCAAAAAGCACCAAGTAATTCATATCCTGCAACTTACATTTCTGATGAAGTAGAAACAGATGCTGGAATGAGAGACATTTTTAAAGTGTTTCTATGTTATCTATCCATCTACCTGTCTATCTGCTATTTGTGTATATATTGTTGTACAGTAAGTGTTGCCTTGAGCCATGATTGTATCTTCCCCATACAATTAAGTAGAGATTTGACAGAACTTTGGGACTAAAGCTAAATTTATTCATTGCTATTTATTATAGTTATTCACACCTGAGTTGTATTAATTTTCTAAGTTTGCCAAGTTAAAGGGCATGCTCATTTGAGAACAATAACTGAAAATTTGATTATCAGATAATACGAATTGATTTTTGTTTATCTCTAAAAATGACAATAAAATCCACCATAATAAATGACACAGGTAGCCTTCATATTTTAAACTTCAGATGGTTGCATACTTTTAGTCACCAACAAGATAACTTCAGAATATTTTACACAAGTGAGAAAGACTGTTACAAGGAAAAAGATTAAAACTCATTATTTTTCAAAATAACCCTCCATCAACCCACGATGGAGGGTACAGCACATTCCAAAGATTCCTACAGAAAAGAATTTAAGCAGAAAAACATACGTTTTATAAATTATACTTTCTCAAATAATGACTGAGTATATTTGAGGATTCTTCTTCACACCTGGAAAATAGTAAGCAAAAGACAGCTGGAAATGCACAGAAAATTACTTAGAAAAAAATAACTCTCCAGAGATGATTCATGTCCCACTCCTACTGCAGCACCAGAGGAAGTCTGCCCACTCCTTTTTTTTTTTTTCGGAGTCAAGAAGCAGCCCCCAAACAAGCTGTGTGGAAGAGAGGAGGAGAAATTTCAGGACCAAAATGTCATCTGGTTATATGGGCAGAGTTTTAACTTTTTAAGAAAAAAAAAAAAACAATTGTACTCCATTTATAATAATTCTACTTAATTTTAACTTCATGCAGTGAAATTAAAACATAAGTGAGCCAAAATACTTGGTTCAATTTATTTTCACTGTGTCTGGCCAGATCCTGCTAGTGTGGAGCTATTAAAAGTAACAAAGCTGAAAATCCACAACTTCTGTGTGCAAGCATGGCACAGGGAATGGGCAGTCATTCTGGGAAAAGAAAGTATGATTTTTCATTAGAGAAGTGTTGAGATCAATTCACAGCTTTCACAACAAAGCTCTATCTTATGTGAATTTGCAGGAGGCAAAGGATGAGAATATGGATTGACTTCTTGTACAAGCAGCACATCAAATTCTTAACTCTCTTAATAGTCTGAATTCTTGAGAAAAGTAGACTTGCATACATCTGTCCACCTACCCTCAATATCTTTGAAGTTTTTATCTAATGTTATCCAAACTTCATAAAAGCAGGTCTGTCTGTCTCTCATTCAATATGAATATAGCCAGTGCCTTACACAAAATAAAACTGGGTTAATATGTCTACTACAGAAGGCCTCCAGTAAAAACCCCACAAAGGTTAAACTCAGAACTAGTAACTGGAGAATCCACATGTGTGAGAGCCCCAGGAATTCAAGTTTTGCTGCTCACAGTTTGCTTATCTTTTTTCATCTAGGTTTCTGTTACACTTACCGCTTTTAAGTACAGGCCTTTGTGTTGTGTTTGTCTCAGACTTAATCATTAGATAACATATTTCCTAAAATGTTTTTCCAGCATTAACACAAAAGTTCCCCTATTTGTAGGCTTTGTACAAGATAGCTAATATCTTTCAAACTAGAGGTAGAGATCTCATGAGCAGATGTCAATTCTGTTTCCAGCTATACCCACAGCACATCATCCTGCTGCTATCCTCATGGTTCATGAAACTTTTTTTTTCCTACTTGGACAGAAACAACCAACAAAAATCTACCCCATATGTAGCTGCTAAGAAACATGTATTTCTGATGTGTTAATATGGTATCCATTGCAACAGGCTAAGGCATGCATCAGGACTGTTGCAATTCACTATATTATACAGAGGTAAAATAGGATATTTCCTGCTCCAGCACACCCACCATCCCAGCAGAAGACCAAGCACAGTAGGCCAGGACTGGTCAGCCTTCTTTACACTCCCAGAAGCATACCATATATTTCATACTGCAAAAAGCCATGAGGCACAAACTGTTTGGGAGGAGAGAGAGCTAGGATTATTGCAAAGAGGACAACTCTTACAGGGGGCTATCACTCCATTGCAGGAAGCTCTGGGAAAGTGCACCTTTAGGTATCAGTGTGAGCCTCAGCAAAAGGCATCTATCACCTAGAGTACATGTTCTGCAGCCACTCATATGATATGACAGTTAAGTTTGGACTGCTTAAGAGATGCAAACTAACCAACCTTGCTATACAGAATTTAAGGGACAGTCCATTTACTCTTTCTGTCCAGAGAAAGGTCAATGTCTTCCACTCTCCTGCACCAAGTGTCCACAAATGAATGCTGAAAGAGGAATATAAAAATGAGACAGGCACATGGTGATAACTCACCAGTATGTTAATCTATTTTCCATTGATCTGTACTTCAGGGATTTCCTAAGTGAGTACTCTGTAGGGTAAGATTAACCTCATTGTTTTGCAGAGGTCTGCACCTGAGGTATCCACCCTCGGTTGTCTTTGCACTCTGCAGTTCTCCTGACCTATTTCAGACATTTATTTTAAGATGAGATGAATTGAGCCCTAACTGGCCTATTTCTCTCCATCAGTTGTGAAGGATAGTCAGATGTTTGGCTCACATATCATTTGATAAGATGCCACAATCCACTGTGGTTAATAACCCTACAGTTACAGTGTTATGTCTTGCTCAATACAGGCAGAACTACAGTTTCCACAATTTCCACAGCAAAGAACTTCACAGTTTAATGAAAGACTGAACTAACAGTCTTCCTTTGACTTGTTTATCAGTTTGCCTCAGGTAGAGGAGCACAGGAGGAAAATGAGATAATATTAAATGATAATGATTTCTGCATACCAATAATCAGCTAATCAAGAGCTGTAGTCATCCTACAAAAAAAAGTTTGAAGTTTCCTGGAACAAGGCAGTGACATAGAAACCGAAGAGCTATAAGTGAGATGAAACTGAAAGATAAATGCTAATTGAATGCTAATTATCAATGCTAATTTTACTCTATACATTACTAATTATTATCATGCAACAACATTTTTAATCCATTCCAACCGAAGCAGAAAGGCTGCTTCAAGGATCTCATCCTTAAATACAAAATAATAATTTTTAGAATTTTTATCAGTGGATTTCTTGTTTCCTGTCCTTCCCTCATTTATTTATGTATGGAAAAATTATTTTCTAATACCTTTACAAACTCATAAACCCATCACAGAAAAGAAATAGTGGGTATAAAGAAAGAAGAGTGGCAGGAAAACAGAAAAAAATATTTCCATAATGCTTCCAGGTCATCTTTATAGGTAAACAGGCCACATGTTTGAATGGTTGCATAAAAAAGAATGAAATAAGGGCAGAGTTTAACTATTATAAATGTCTATGGGCAGCTGGTTCTGTGATTAGAGAGCCATTTAAAACCTAGCATGTGAGGACTTGAAATTAAGAATTACAGGAATTAAGCCCCTTGTGGTTTGGGCTCTTATTTTCTTCCTTTGCATGGGAGAGGGAGAGGTTATTGCACTATTTAGTTTGAATGTGGTGGTAGTCATGTTGACCTACACTGTTTCACAGCTGTTTGAGACATGGGCTGTTGCTGTATGAGTTCATATTGATATAGATTCAGGCCTGTGGCACAGCTGATTTTGCCAATAAAAATTTCATGTAAAATTCAACAAAGATCTGGTTCGTTCTACTTTGCACTGAATATATGAATCAGTTTTTATTATAGCTACATATTTTTTACTCATTTGGGTCACAGTAGACTAATTTGTTCACTAGGTAAACAAAATGTAGAGTGATAACACTACCTTCATTTTGCAACACACTGCTAAACTTGTCATATATGTTAAATGTTATCTGCAAAAAAACCTATTTTCCTTTGCCATTTGAAGCAGTTTTCACATCTTATCCTTGAATATGTGTCTTCTTTAACCCTCTTGCCAACATTCCAGTCTATCACAAGTGCTCACCCACTGCAACATAGCACTAGAAGCAGCTGGGATAAGTCACAATTTTTGGAGGACAACAGGAAGTGCCTGGTTTGTTCTCTGGTTTATTCTGTAGTGTCTTTGTATCAGATGGTAAGCATCTGGGCCGGTTGCTAGTACACCTGGAAGAAAATGCCTGCGCACAAAGCTTTTAAGAGGGTGGTCTATCTTCTTTGGATATAGGATTTCTGAGCTCAGAGAATGTCTTCCCTAATATATCAAGTCTCACCTTAAATCTTACTCATGTTCCCAACATTTCAATTAAGCTTTTTTCAAGCCCTTGTTACTTGGCAATAACAAAGCTTCTCATTTTCAAGCTAATATTAAAAACAGCCAGATAACACCCATTTGTTCTTCTGCTACGCTTTCTGTTATTTTAAATCTCCTCCTGGAAGAATTCTGATTGTATTTGCTTTTTGTTCTACTTTGCTGTGAAATTTATGATTTCTGATTAGGAAGACTGTCTCTGATTAGGAAGACTGTCTCTGCACTTAACTCATTTCTGTGAGCACAAAATACTTCTGGAAAACCCCTAAGTGTACTGGACAGATGCTTCTGCAGTGGTCATGCACTGAACATAGTGATATGTCCCATTACTGACTAAAAGTGCGTAATCAGGTTGCAGTTAAGACACAGATTTAACTGTGCACTGTCTCAATTCCTTGGTTAGTTTGCTGACTAGACATAAATGTTTGGTGGCATCTGAGATGCCCTGGGGAGATAGGGATGGGAGGTACCATTCCAAATTTCTGCAGTGTGAAAACATGAAAAACATGAGGGCATCTCACATGGCATCAGGCAGCTCCAAGGTCCTAGTCAGTACATATGGAGTCTGGAGACTTATTCAGTAAGCAGATAAAAACATATATTTTAGGACAAGCTAATTGCCTTCTAAACTCTGTGGCTTGATCTATACATACACGCTTACAGTCAGATGCCTAATCTAAAACTTAAAGCTTCTTTTAATACTTCTAATTCAATGTGACTCTACATGATTTGGACCAGCCCCTATGTACTACAAAAAGTCAAGCAGATGAGAAATTTCCTAAGCTTAGTCCTATTTTCTTAATCACATATCTACATGAAATTTTATTAGTTGTACATCAGTCTTCTGATTATAAGCTTAATTACATTGTCTTTTTAAGAGAGGGTACTTTCCCCATTTGAGGAGCTTGAAAGGCAACAGTGATATATGCAAGCATCCTAAGGGATGAGAACAAGGTAGGAAGCTTCACCCTTTCTGCCGTACATCACTTCCAACCTGAGAGGCCATGTATCTGTTTTCTTCTGCAGGTCCCTATTTCTGAAGAGCTGGCAGGGCATAGGTATATATGGAATGTGAGAAGATGAGGTGGTTCTGTAACCAAGTAGGTGTATATCATGCCTGGAGCCATGTGGAAAACAGAGCAGAATTTTGACAAGTAGGAGGAACACATCTGGAAAATATAGGGTGGGGGTGGAAAGCATTTTAATAACAAGAGCTGGGGCGAGAAGAGTATCAGCATACTATGGGTAATTTGGGTACGTAATGTCAAAGATAATGTGTTTTCAACCTTTATTCAGTAGTAATTTTAAGTCAAAATTAACCACTATCATCTGGGTTACATAATCAAGGTAAAACCGTATCAAAGAAATAGCACCTTTAATTTCTCACATGACTTCATGGACATGGTTAGGTTTGTGAAAGTTTTAGTTAAATAACATTAAGAATAGATTTTTTTTTTTTTGCTTCTTTAATGAATTCAAAGACTAAAAACTTAGTGTTAGTCTCTATCCGATTGCAACCAATCAACATCACTCTCCTCCTTGAGGAGTCATACTCTACATAAACCATGTACTCTTCTACTCCTTCCTGCTCTGTGAATTGTTCTCCAGCCAGCAGGAGCATCTCTGTTCACATATGACCTGCTTAAACTCATAAATGTAATGTTCAGAATCCAGTAGTTTTTGGTTAGTGCTATGTTAGTGCTGAGACATTTATCTGATGCCCAAACCAGCAAGCTGTTTCACGTCTACCAGCCTCCACATTCTTCTCTCAACAGCTATTCATACTAATTTTCTAATGCATAGTCATGTAAGTCTGTAATAAAACCTGAGATGCTGCATATTTATTCCTATTTTTCATAGTTTATTATCCTGACATTTCAAATTGCTCTGCTTAAACTTTGATAAGTGTTGCATGATAGAGAAATCAAACTTTTACGTAAGAAATCACTTAAATTAAATGTCATAACAGACATAAAAACTAATTTTAAAGCCATCTATGCTTCTTTCTAAATACCCTGTGCAGGGCTGACTCAGGAAGGAAAGTCCTGCTCAGCATTTCCTTCTTGCATTTAAACCTTATTTTCTAACACTGATCTTCTTGGCAGTATTTCAATATTTACTATATGTTGAATTTGATTTGTAAGACCTACAAATTACTGTTATCTTTTTTTTCTAGTGTCAAATGTTATTTAGATACGTAATGGAGTGTATAAAATCAAGTCTTGCAGGGTGCCATCTGTAAACATAAATTCTTTATTTGTTCCTTTTTTCCTTCCTCTTTTATATCTCCTTTCTTTTTCCCTTACATTTCCTGGCTTGTGTCCTCATATAAACTGTCTGTCTCCCCATATAGCCATCCTGAATATTTATCACCTGTGTAATATTTTTCGCTTTGTGTCTTTGTTTTATTATGCATATTTGAACTATTCATAACATTACTACTGCTATTAGAATAGGTCTACTTTTACCATATTTCTCAAATTTCTTCGATCTTCTTTCTTTTCATTATCTTTTTCCTGAGCTTGCCTCCTCTAGCTAATGGCCCCTTCCCTCACAACACATTACTACTCTGGCTGTTTCTTTTCCCCAAAATGTCATTCCCAGGATTTTTCTCCTTTTCAAACCCTTTTGTTCCTATTCCCTACAAATCCCTTGATCCCCTGCTTGCACTCACCACCATATATTCTTCAGTCCCTTGTTGTTTTACCACATCCCCTTCAGCAGACCGATAATGCAATTTTAAATGAAACTAAGAAACTTTAATATCACTCTGATCCTTCTTATGTTTAGGCTTGTGGATAGAGCCAGAAGCAAGATGGGAAGGGGAGGGGAGGGAATGGAGGAGAACAGCTGAGCAGAGACAGAAATGCAAACTTGATAGCACTTCACAGTCTGTTTATTTCCCAAAGAGTGTCCGCTCAGCTGGGTAGCAGAGCAATGTGAGCCACCAGATGTGCGATTCTAACACTGGTGTCAGCAAGAGCTGCTCTTGCAGATTTTGGCCAGCACCTGATGTGGGATGTCATTGCCTTTCTGTGCAGCCAAGATGCACCCCAGCAACTTAACGACACAAGGAAAACAGAGCAGGATAAGTAAATATAGAGTAGAACTCTTTTGTGAAGACAAGACCATCAAGGAAAAGCCCACCAGAGACAACATTAAAGTAACAGAAAGGTGGTTGTCTAGCTTGCTTAAGAAAGCCAAGTATTTATTGACAAGTAAAGGCAGGTCCATATTGCAAAAGGTTGATCCCTGCTGGCAGACAGACCTTAACTAGAAAGTCCAGTGCTACATGGTCCTACTTCTGCAGTGTCCTAGCTGTGCTCACAGCACTGAAGGCCGCAAGCTTGACAGCTCAGAGCCCACATCCCTTCTTCTGCCCTTCTAGACTTGGCTTTAGCATGGATGGAGTAACACCTCAGGTATTCCTTAATCACGTTGTGAAACAAGAATGGCTTTGATTTGCAAATTTGCAGTTTTGAGTTTCTAGATCATGTGATGTGGACATTTTCAAGAATCCATAAGGTGAAAAATAATTTTGTTGTTGCATAAAATGCCATTCAGTACTGCTGTGAAAATTAGTCTCCCTTAATATAAAATGCATAACAAGAAAGGAAGGATACATCATTTTCATTTATGCTTGTGAGGAAAACAGATGAGAATGTGGCCCAGAAAGGGGCTTAACCCCTCTGCAAGCACTATTGAGATTAGGTATTACATTTATTTAGCAAAATTCAGATAGAAAGATTATTCACCTGTTATTTCTTTCTAAAATTTGGCCTGCTGTGTTATACCACATAATTAACAAAATATTACAGCATGTTTCAATGAAGCCAGCTATGTGCAATTTTCTGCGAAGTGTGATTAAAGAAATGATTGGAGGGCAAATGGAACAGCTTTTACTGAGACAGCTAACAATGAGACATATTGGATTCTTATTATCTGCTATTAGCTTTGGCTTTCAGGTAGGAGAAAAATACATTTTAGGAATCATTCAGTGTCCTATTTTACTAATTCCTGAAACATGCTGGTCAGTGAGAAAGATGACTATTTGTTTTACTTTACTTAATATTTTCACAAAAAATATGGATCCTATGGACAGCTAGTGAAAAAGATTTGTTTAAAAGGTCAGCTTGGAAGAAATCTCTGGATATTCCACAAAGGAGCAGAGACACTAGTAGTACATGGAGCTGGAGTTAATGCTTTTATTTAGGGCTTGAAAGCTGGGTTCTGTTCTTGGAATTAGAGTGGGAAACTTGTAAAACCTTTAGCAAGTCTTATACAGCTTTCAAAATCCCTGGCAGCCAGGCACCTACTGACTTAATAGTTCTGGGCCTTTGTATCTTTCTGCCTAAATTTTCAGTGTCCATTTTGAGTGAAGTGTGAGTTTATCATCGTGCTGAGATTGCCTGATGACCAAGCTGACATTACCCACTGAGGAACAGGTGCTTTGGGTGAGGGATCCAGTCCAATCTCCCTCTGTGGCAGTTTGCCTTGTACTTTAAGGCAACCAGCAAAGTATTACAATTTCCATGTGGCATGCAAGGTTGAATTTTTGTTTCTAGAATAAGAACCTGAGCCTGTTGGGAAGAGATCTTTGAGAGCAAGGAGATGCTGACTCCTAAGGAGGCAAGCCTCTGTTGAGCAATCACCCCCATCTTCTGCCAAACTTGAACCTTGAAGTCTCTCTTGAGGTCTCTCTTAAGATCTCTCAACTTGAATGGCTGTCTCCCTGGTCTTTCACAAGAGCTCAAGTTCCCTAGCTCCCAGCATTGGGCTGACCCAGCCTCAGGCTGACCCAGCTTCATACCATTCAAAATGCACCAGCCTGTGGCACCACACACCAGAGATCATCTGTTCCAGCTCTAGATACTATCATAACAAATAATGACAAATGTGCATGATCCCTCCCTGGAGTGCTAAAAGCCTTTTGCTTATCCCCATTGCTCTTGGAGGTGAGGATGCCTAAAGTACTATTCTAGACAATTGTCTCTCAATTGCACTCCTCTTTTGTGAGGACACTTACTTGTTCCTTTCTGCTTTCAAATTTCAGCTTTCTATTTTTCCTTCCATTTGCTGACTGTACAGTACTTTCTGCTTAACTGAAACCTTTTTGTAGCTAGCTGAGTAGGGCTCTGTATCAGTGATAAGCCTGGAGGTTTAAGATCATTTTCCTTGAGGAAGAACTAAATATTACTTCCTACTGCAAAAGAACTTGAAATTGTCTTTAGGAAATTAAAACAATTTAATATGTGGCACTGCAAAATGCACAGTGACAAAAAATGCAAAATGCGTCATGTAAGGACAGTCGAGAGTCACAAAAAGAAACACTTGCCTCTAACATCTCAGCCCTTCTCCTGGAAAACAACTCTATACCCTTATTCCTTGACCTGTTAAGGAGCCTGGTCTCATTGAGAACACTGTATGGAAGATTAGGCCCAGGAGTGTTTTTTGGTCTCTGTTGGCTTCTTCTGAGCTTCTGATTAGCTGCTGCCTGGTTTTCCACTGCAGATTTCAGTATAAGAAATAGTGCACAGATTCCCCATAGAAATCCAGAGTGTTTTAGCAAAGCACTACAGCAAAACTTAGATAGCTGTAGATGTGTCGACTTCCATGGAGTGTGTCAGCTTTCACCTGCTGAGTCTAACAGCTACTGATGGTCGTTAAGAACTTGCTTCGAAAGAAGAGGCTGCAGCAGATCATGTGTGACTTCAGACAGGATTAGGGAAAGAAGATTACTGATGCATGGGTTTACAAATGAGGCTGGGTTCGGTTTCACAGATGCTAATTTCACCACTCTGCACCTATGTGCCAAGTTCACACCCACCTGTTTTTTAGATTTTAATTTTATTTGCATTATCCTGAGTACTTATCCACAGTTGGAGATCTTTAAGAAAAACATAGGGAAAATGAAGACTGGAAAAAAAACATTCCCATGCAGGTCAAACCCATTGCCCAACTCCTGAGTCATAAATGACATGTTCTATGTAGATGGTTCACTACCACTTATCCTGACATTTCAATGCCTACTGATCATTTTTAAAACTGGCTGCTTTTTGTTGAAATAGCCAGCAGTGGTAGAGCCACTGGGCTTTGATTTCCTCTTGCAGGGAAAGCTCAGGTCTCAGTTGCTACCTTTGATGTCTCCTATACTACTAATGACTACCGTGGAGCTCCTCTCTGTGGGAGCCATGACACAGAGAGCCATTTCACTACTGCTGTGAGACACATTTAGTTGAGTTCCTTGAGTATATGTATCACTAAAAGAGAAGGCTTAGGTAAAGCAGGGCACATAATTCTATACAGATTTCAGAAAACATTTTCTACTAACCTGAATAAAAAATACACAAGAAAAATAATACTGGTTTAAGGAAGGAAAATAGCAGGAGTCATTTAATGTTCTAAGAGAGACAGTAAGCACTGCAGAACTACTAAAACATGCATAAATTAAAACAAATTAAGACACTTGTTATAGCCTCTAATCCAGATTCATGTTCTAAAGAATCAGTTATGAAGGTACTTCTGAAAAAGCTCCCTTTTTGTATATGTAATCTCAATAACTATCAATTTTTTGTTACTTCCTATTGATAAGAAAAAATTACAACAGTGCTATGAAAAAACATCCAGTGACTCCAGGCAGGAGCATATATATTCTAAATGCATGACAAGGCTAAACATTCTGACACAACCTTCACTATAACTGGAACCCTTTTTCAATATCAGAATGGTATTAGAGGTGCTGAGTAGTCACAAATCAGCAAGAATCAGACATTCCTTTCACAAGCTTTGGGAGTCGAATTTAGGTGCCCAACTGTAGACACATGTGACAACTTTAACCACCACTTCTTACTTCTTCATATCAGTTATTTTAGCCCTATTAACTCTCTTGGATACTGTAGACCATGTGGTTCTGCTGACACATCGTGAGAATGTTCTTGCAATATATAGATACATTCTTAAATCATTATTTTCCTTTCATTCCATATGGTCTAGGTGCCCTTGACATAATTTAAAAGTACAGTGCAGCAAGACAATTTAAGATAAACCACTACCAATAAGCCAAGCAATTTAAAATCTCATATCCCCTTCACCTTCGAACAAATCCTCCCAACTTACAATTCCTCACAACCTTCTGGGAGGGAAAAAAAAAAGGAAGGATATGAACCCAGCAATGTGCCTTGAAAATTCACGTGACATTACACTGTCGTTCAGTACTAAAACAGTTACCTGAGATATTTGATCTGTAACATCACTGTATCATAGAAAATAAGGTGCAGAGACCACGATCAGTCAAATGCAGACAATGAATTACAGAGATAATTTTGGATAAATTTATGGTGATGCCATTCTGGAGGGTTGTCTGTTCCTTCTGCCTCATGGTTTCCCTCTTCAATTTCCTCTGCAATGGACCTATTTATACCACTACTTAAATCGGAGAATTGTCCCTATATGAAGTTCTCTGGGAGGCTACTTTGTCTTTCTCTTTTTTTTTTCTTTTCAAATCTTCAGCTTTACATGAATTGTGTCCTTATCAAAAGTCACTGGAGCAGTTAAGAGTCTGTTCACAGGACAAGCTCAAATCAAGCCCTTCATGGAAAGTTACACACTACAGTGCCTCTATCCTTCCAACAGCAGCTCTATATCACTGGTTCAAATGATCCAGCCAAAGCAGTCAATCTGCTAGCATTTTACATTTACTCTTCTTAGGTGCAAACAGTTAAGAATTGGGCCTTCCATCACTTCCAGCTTTTATAAGATTTCAACAAACTGGTCAGCATTTTGCCCCTTGTTTCACCCCTGAAGCTACATCCCTGCACAGGTTCACAGCAGCGTAACTGAGCGCAGCATCTGGCAGAAAGCCCAGAATTTGACCCGACAGGTTTATGGCGTATGGAGATGATATTAACACACATCAGGAGCCAAATCTGCACTCTGGCTGCCTAATAAAAATGCTACCACCTCCATCATTACATTTAACCTCTTATACTAACAATAAAGCAGGCCAAACTGTTAGCCCACGAAATTTACTATTTATCAGCTGCAAGCAATTTACTTTTTTTTAACTTTTTTTACTATCAATAACTTTTTGAGTAAGAGGAACTGAACAGTAACAGGTGGATCAGTAGTATTTTATGGCACATTTAGAGTATTTATTAAATTTACCATGAGGCTGCAGAGGCACTAGAAAAAATATTCAGATAGTACAAGGGGTTTACTTAAGTACAGACATCATAGTAAGAACTGGTTTTCAGTGTTATGACTAATCCACATTTTTTTTCAGATAGATCTTTGTGAATTAATATTTTTTCCTTACCTAAGAGACTAAAACAAAGTATTTTTTTTTTTTAAAAAGTCAACCAGAGCATTCCATTTGAATTGAAAAAAATACATTTAATTTTTGCTTGAGACTTCTTTGGCATTTTGGTCATTAAGTCTAAGCATTTTAATAAGGAATGTCAAGATATTTTGAAACACTGGATGATTTTGGGCAATGTAAAAGATTAAAAGCATCATTCATTAGATGCATGGTCAGCATGCAGTGGCCGAATGGTCACAAATTGTTTTCTTGCCTTTTTTTAGCTAATGCTAATTACCCAGAAGTTACAATAATACATGAAGTGAAACAAACATGTCCCATACAGTGAATTGCTCCTTGGCTTTAGTTAAACTATCCTCCCAAGCCCTTTAGCACTATCCCTTCATCCAGGTTACTGTATTTGACTAACAGCTGAACACAGCAGCAATAGTGCTGGGCTGAAATAACATCAATTAGCATTTAAATTGCACATTTAAATGGGTGCATTAATGGGTACATGCAATTTATAGCTCTCTCCCCTCCACTTCTAGCCTTATCTAGTGCTAGAGATTTGTCAGACAGGAGGTATCAATCTGCCTAATCTCAGGCTTAAAGTGACTGTTCACCTGCATACATTTATCTGGCATACACTGAATAAAGGAAAATTCTTATAGGTTGGCTTTAAATTTACAAAGCAGTTTGACATCCATGTTATCAACTGCACCTGTTTTACAGCTACCTTCTAGAGGTATTACCTGATATACAAGCACATCCCAGTGAATTCTGTAGAGCTTCCCTTCTTGCTAGGCTGGGGCAAATTTGGTCCCATGTTTCACTCTCTATCCATATGAACTGCAATAAATTATGGACTGTGCCATGACATCTCTCCCTTCCTATGAGGGGAAGTTCTGAATATCAAACGATGGTTCTTGAAGAGTGGTAAGAGTAAAGTACAAGGGGAAATTGCCTGTCGCTAATTACTAGTGCCTCGAAGGAATTCATTCTAGTCTGTATACCTAAAGTTTTTGTGAGAGAGATTCTGGAGTTTTAATTTATATAGAGTTTATGATCCCTGAAATGAATTTGTAATACCGCTGTGTGATGAGAAATAACTAGTGTTATTCATGACATTATTATTGTTGTTGTTATTGTTGTTGTTATTACTATTATTACATGGAAAGAAGGAATATGTACAGACTGAGATAGAATAGGTGCTGAGGTAAAACAAAAATAAAAAAAAACCAACACACCAATCTCACCAAAAAAGGCCATGAGCTTGGGATCCCACCTGGAGACTGCATAAACACCCCATATATCCACACACTGCTCAGGTAGCACACCAAGCCCACTATCGGCGTAGTCACAATGCCCAGAGGCAGTCTAGAGGATGTCTGTAGGAATTATGCAAGACAAGTCTGGCAATAGAAGGCTACATACACAGACATAAAAGGACTACTTCCCCATTATGCTATCAATAGTATGTATAAGGGTCGTTTGCACTAAGACCTGGATCCAGCTTTGGACTATTTCAATACTAAAAATATAACACCTATACAAATACCTATCAGAATAAAATTTCAAAAGTAAATTTACACATCCATGTGGAGGTATAAAGCTTCAGGGATAATAAAATCTATTTCACACAGATTTGATGGGAATAATCTAAACTACAATTAGGTGAGAAATACCACTTATTAAAAGAAAATCACATTAGGCAGACTTGAAGATGAAGTGCAGCAGCAGTTGCAATTGTGTGACAATTTCTTTTTATTCAGCTATCTGGCCTCAAAGATGTTATGCTATTCTTTAAATATTCCATGCCCATGCACTATCCTGAGGTTTATTATTTGTACAATAGAAGAAATTGTCTAAGTTTTTTCTTGAATAACATACTACTATGGCAAACCGACTCATCAAGGTTAACCATTCTTCTTGCCTACTACCTTCAAATATTATGTCCTCAAGAGGAATTGCACAACTAAGTCAGATCGTGTGGGCAAATTTAATTAACTAAATGTCAGAGTCCACAGTTGTTACAGATGACATAAAGAGAAAAAGAGATAGGGCATAACCTTGAGGTACTTGTTATTGCTGCCAACTGCTTTAAAGGATTGTTCACCTGGACATGAAGCTTTCAGTTTGTGGCACAATTAATATATGAGTGTATCACAGCATGTCCCTCAAAATAGAATTTCAATGTGATGTTTCTTACTCTCATTGCGGAAAGCCCAGGGTGTAAGGGAATAAAATACAAAGGGCTCTGCTCAAGCAGCTCTGACACCCTTGCACTCATCAGACAGGAGAGATCTGGACCCAGTGCTGTTCTTTAATTGCAACCACAGCAGGGAGTCCCAAGCTTTGCTCAGTTCAGGCTTACACTGGCAAACAGCCAGTGAACTTGGGCCAGCCACATGTTTGCATTAAATGGTGCATCTGCAGTTACTCTCTGCCTTACTGTGCAAGCGGGGGTGCTAAAAGCTAGGCACTGTGTTGCTAGGATCTAGCTGCCCCAGCCGAGAAGAGCTGGGCAGCAGGACCCCAGGAATTTTTCTGAAGCTCTTTTTTGATATCACAGCTTATGCTAACTTTGCAAAAGCAACTGTGTTCATTACAAATACTGAACAAGTTTATTATTTCCTGTTCCTTCTATACTGGTTTTGGTGGAGAGAACACAGTATTTGTCCAGATATTTGTAAATCCCAACGGAGTGATTAAAAATACACCACTGATTGAGCTTTAATATACTGCTGTTCTTCTGGGCCTGTGAAAGCTTAAGGTGTGAACATCAAGGTTAGTTCCTTACTTTGAGGGAAAGAAAAGAGATAACTGACTTCCAGCTCTCCTAATTTCATCAAGGAGGGTCCCTCCTGGTACCTTATGGGAGCTCTTGGTGCTCATCTACAGCCATTCCATGGAAAGGGATAACACAAGTCTAGCACTTGCCTACCCCTCAGCTCTTCATACCCAGGCGATAAAAAGCCTGCACAAAACTGCCAGATAAAAGACCTACTCTCCCCGATTATATCTTTAAAAGGTGCTTAGCTGGAAAGACCAAATCAGTTGGCATTGTGAAGAGCAGCTTAAAAGAAACATCTATATGTTTCCCCAAAAATTTGTTAGTGTACCCATAGTCATTTAAAAATAGTCTGGGAGTGGTAGAAGGAAGCAGCAGGGGGATTAAAGAGTTAATTAAGTTTCAGAAGTAGAATGGGGAATGAGTAGGGAGTCACCAAGAGTAAATAAACTTTAAACAGGACCTCTGAAAAGATCTGCAGTAAAATAATCAGCTCACAATAAAGCCAAGAATAAGGTGGAGAAAGGGGGAATTTAATACAATGGCTTATAAGAATAATTCTGCCCTCATAAAATTCTTTTTAATGCTTATAAATGACCCAAATATATACATTCTCTAGTTTGAACTATCATAAATATATAGAAAAGCTATTATTCTTGGAACTGCAGCATAAAATGGTTTGGGTTTCTTTAAAGAGAATGGTGAATATTTATAGCAGAATATAATGATTGGTGGCAACAAGATAATAATTATTAAGGTTTAGCTGAAAGCACTCTATATTTGATATTTGTGTAAGATGCAGTGAGGTGGAGTTATTTTATTATTTACTGAGAAGTCCATAGAGGCATGTCAAAGGATTTACGGGGAATATAGTAGTTATTCCTAGGCAGAAACAACCTTCAGAATTTTCCAGGGAGCCTTACAATGAGAGAAATTTTCTCATATTGTAAACACTGTTGGGAAATTGCCCTTTCAAGACATCATTTCCTAGGTTCTATTCTGATAGGAAAGAGCTAAAATAAAACCATAAGGAGTGAACATGCACAAAGTGCATTTGTTGTTTGATTCTCATTCCCCAAAGACTGTTAATGCCTTTGGAGATGGCAAATCACCTTAAAGGATATATCTGCACAGAAGTACTGTGTGAAAGAAGAGATGAACATTATTAGAATTCAGAAATAATGAAATAACATGGTTGACTGTTACAAGTGACACTGATTTACACCAAAGTGTTTCTCTTTGCTGATGCTTTTGATAAGTATCTTCAAACACACTCTGCTTATACAATCTTTTAAAACAATTGTTAGTTACACATATGGGGCTAAAAGTATTGAGTTTTCATATGCTTGACCAACAGGTTATCTGAAAAACTTCTGTTCAAGAGCCATGTGGACTATATATTAATGAGGGGGAATCAAGAAGAGGCTTACTGCAGAGCTTGCTCTCTGTTAATAGGCCCTGCCTCTGCTCCTTAGTAATGTGCTGCTTCTCCCCAGCAGCTTCCCTGCTTCCCTGATCTCTGCTCTTCCCTTCCCCTCAACCCCAAAAGACATCAATGAGAAAGAGAGGGAAGATAATTACCCCCACATGTGCGGTGTAAAGCACCCTGCAGCAACAGAGTCTGGAGGCTACCAGAAGCAGGAGGCTCTTACAAGTATGTAGCTGTATGAGTAATACTACACAAAAACACAGCAATTTCCTAGTGTTACTTTCCTTTTGTCAAGTATTCCTAAAGCTAATTATAAAGGATTAAAAGATTGTGCTTGTTCCTGCTCAGAAATCCTATTGTTTGCCATCAAGCTGAGGTGCCAGTCATCGTAAAATGATGAGAGCTGCAGTGTGGTGGTACTGCAGCACTGGTGTGCAGGAAAATACCTTCTGCCAGTTCCCAAAGTGGTTCTGAGCCAGGCCACAATGCAACCCAAGAACACATGGGTTGAGGGGCTGAGTGTGCAGAAGCAGCCAGGAAGGTTCCACATGCCCCAACAAGGACAGGATCCCAGCAGTGACCCCTAGCACCCTGACCATCTGCCCCAGAGGGCCTTGGTCTGTGATATTAAACAGGGGAGCCACATCCACACTGATACCTAGAAACAGTCTTCAGCCCATGTCAACTCCCAAACCTGACCCAGATTAGGTCTGGGAGAAGGGTCTTTAGCCCAGTCAAAAATCACACCAGCAACGCGCTAAAATCTAGTACAGTGAGTTCCAGGTGCATCAATAGCACTTTTTAATCCACTACAGTTCAAAAGCCTGCTCCTTTTGGAATGCATGTGAGTGATACTACCACCCTTGTGTACCTACCATCATTTCATCGCTGATACTGCATTCAAGCATCAATGTTTTCAGGGGTTTTATCTCATCTCCAGCCAGCCAGAACAGCTCCAGCTGGGTTCACAGCATGGCAAGATTACCCGACTCAGCTTGGCCGGAGTGCAGGTAGGGAGAAGGCACACTTCATGTCATACACCCTGTCAGCCCAGGGTAAGCAAAGAGGAGAAGCCAGTTAAGCCTGGCTGTGGATCTCACCCAGTAAACCTAGGCACAGCTAGTGCCTGATGAAAACTCCCAGTGAGGTATGCACCCATCCTCTCCACAAGTATAAAGAAAATAGCTCTGTCCTGTCTGTCTGCCACAAGGACCCTTCATCCTAACCATGCTGGGTTAGGGGCTAAGGCTCGTGAATATCTTTGCAGATGGATTTTAAGACTACATGCTGAATGCAGCCAAAAGTCAATTAGGATAGCAGCTCAAGTCTGAAAAGGCTGAGCACTAAGGACCTTCATTACTCACAAGGTAATATACAACAGAATAGTCAATTAACCTGCAGTCACTGATAGTCCCTGAAAAGCACTTCAGCACTCTCACAAACACTATCCATCCTCTTTTCGAGGCAAAAATTGAGAAGTAAACTGTTAAAACAATATGCACATGTTGCATTTAACATGAAAAATCAGCCTTCATTCAACTTGAATACGGATATCCCATTTTATTTAATGGTTCTCTGTACAAAGGCAGAATCATTCTCTACTGAATCATGAATCTCTGAGGTATAGTATTAATAAGAAAAACTGGAAAGAGTTCTTATTACTGTATATTGGAAAAGAGAAAATTCCTAAAAGGTAGCAATAAGAGGAGAGGAGAAGAGAAGAGAGGGGAGGGAAAGAGAGGGGAGGCAAGGCAAGGCAAGGCAAG
>VXBJ01002116.1:720553-733893 GCA_013400055.1 Nycticryphes semicollaris | reverse complement strand
GGGAGGGGAGGGTCTGAAAAAATATTTTTTTTCTTTGTAGCTCAAACAATAATAATTAGAATTATTTTATTCATTCAGACACATTTTATTTTCATTAATACTTTTTTATAAATGTAGGTACCTGAAAAAAAATTCTATTTAAATTTTATGCATCTCTGCTGTTGGAATTAACCCTTCAGGGACCAAAGATGCTGGTGGAGATTCCTATATGCACTCACAGCCAATTGTGCTACCTACTCCTTTAGATCAGCTTCAAATCAAATTGTAAGAGGCAAGCAATTGTTCACTCCTAAGTGCTTATGTGGTTCTGTTCTTGTTTAGATCTTATGAGACTGCTAAAGCCGTCACTTCAGGCTCGCTGGTAAGAGCTATGTCAAATTATTTTGTAACAATTTGAGTTCTTGTATATCTATTATTTACCACTTCAGTGATTTAAAACACAGTGGAAATTTCAGTGTTTTTGATGCTGAACTGAGAGAGATTGGCTGGAGAGGGAGGGATAGAGAACAGTGTGAACAAACAGTGCCACTATACTAGTTACATGAGGCTGCTGGTTATTTTTATATTTGGACAAGTCTGTCACAGCAGGTATTAGTGTGCTTTGCAGTCACTTCAATTAGTTTTTCCTATTAATCCTTCTCCTATATATTAATCCTTTTCCTATATATTACTTCTCTTTTTGTAATTGCCTGTCCTGTAATGCTTTCAAAGGACAAGTAACACATTTACAAGAGTAAACCAGCCCTCTGCTGGCTTCCATGTTTATGAAAGGACAATGGGAGATGTCTATAGCTGTGCAAGTTAGAGATGGAATTAGATCACACAGTCCTCTCAGCCACTGCCCAGTTCCAGTCTTTCCTTCACTGTAGCCCTGTTCATTTACAGATGTCTTAAAAGATGGAGCTTCCCCCTTCACATCTGCCATAGCCTCATCTTCTCTGCTGAATGTATGTTGTCTCAAAAAGATGATCAGAGCTTTAACCTGACTTTTTATGGAAGATATCCACTTTTCCATTACAGCTGTGCATAGCCTCAGGGTAGTGTTAGTGCAATCAGTGACTATTACACATAAATACCACTTTGTTAGAAGTGGTGCATGTGCTGTTAAAGTAGATAATTGGTGCCCTGCAATGCCCTTCCCTTGCACCTAGGTATATTCTGTGTTTCCTGGATATGCTGTAATAAGGCACTTCAGGAGGTATTCACACCATCTAACTTCAGCTGGCCTATATAGTCAATGGCAAAAGGTAGGCACCTAACTCAAGTGCTTCAGATTGCTTTCTGGAGAAGACAGCTTTTTTCCATTAACTGTGTAGGGTGTTTAGGTGGCTCATTTCAGTGCTTCAATTAGATACCCGAAGTCTGAAGATGTGAATAGCGTTCTTCGTGACTTTAGTATCTTATATCTCCTCTGGCTGTGCTATATATCATATTACTTGACAAATTTGGCCTTACAAGATGGTAATTACAAAGCTCTCTTCCTTTCTTTTCAGACTTGCTCACCTAAATTGTACTTTTATAGCAGAGAGCTGACACTTATTTCTTGTGAACTGAATTGCCCTTCCCTATTGCTTCATTTGTGTTTTTCATACTTCTGCTGAATTTCTCAATCTATAGTAATTGTTTCTATTTCCACTCAGTCTGATGTTTGTGCAATTTGCATAATAACTTTTCTTCATTCCCAACTTCAAACCAACAGTGTTATGATCTATGATATCTGAGGATAGTCAAAAAGACAAATATTTCTATACCTGCCAGAATATTAATATTCTGTCTCAGGAAGAATATCATATATCATAAAACACTTTTTTTTTCCTCCAGATCATGTAATTGTCATAAGAAGGCAATATTCTATGCTTAAACACATTTATTGCCTCTGTTACTTTCCCTTCACTATTAGATATTTTTATTATATTGGCTAACTAAAAACTTATGATTTGTTACAGATCTTCCAGAGCTGCTGACAGAGCTAATTGCTAAATTGCTCCTGATCTGTGCTCTGGGTAACTTTATTATCTGCTTTGATGTCACCTCCAATCCTTTTGCACAGAAGTTTTATAAGGCTTTAACATTCATTGAATTTGACCAAACAAATTGACCATCCTGTTACGTGTGAGAACAAGATTTAGTAATTCGACTGTATCTTTTACCTGGGAAATTTCAAGCCAGCACATCAATTTTCAAAGGTCATTCACTTGCTCTATTTCATTTCACTTTCCTTTCTCCAATCTGTTTGCTTTCCGGTAAGTCATTCGTGTTGATTTTCAGTCCACTCTGAGGTGACAGAGCTCATTACCTCTCCAGGACTCTGGAGAAGAATACACTGCATGACAGGTGTCATGTAGCGAGCCAGAATCACTAACGATATTCATCTGCATTTGCATGTGCAATAGGGGATCTTGACAAAACAAAGCATTGCTGAAGGCCACTTAGATTCTTCAGTCCTCATATCATGCAGTCAGAAATAATGGTTGTCATGCACACACAGGTAGAAACCTAACAGAGCAAAAGATGGGGGTCAAAATAAATAATTATTGAGCTCCAGCTGAAAGAATAAACCGATAATTAATATGGCTATATACCCTAAAACACTTTTTAAAGAGTGGGTTATACACTCTTTTTTTCTTTTCAGTAAAGTTGCTTTTGTCTGGCTTCTTCCCCCACCTTCTGCTTTTTTCCTAAGCTCTTCAACAGATATTAAGTTTGTTATGTCAGCATGTTAGTCAATCCTATTGCAGCTTTTATCAAACTGGCAGACTCTGGCTCTGTGGTGGTTTTATGACATGGTTGCTCTGACAGATTGCTCCCACATGACACTGGAAAATACAATGACTCGAAGGAGCAGGTGGGAGCATGCACTTCCAACCAGCATGGTTTTGATGGATAAAAAAAAACTCACAGAAGCCTATCAGAGTGAGAGGTTATAATGCTGTCTTCCAAACACATTCACTTTCATCACACCTGTACTCAGAGACTGTGCAAACTCTCTCAAAACACATTTGTCATGCAAATTTCAGAGATAATTAGGAAAAGCAGAACCCCCAGGTTTTTCTCTGTTTTCATGTCTCATATATATGCACATATAGGAAGTTTCTTGATTAGACCAATACTTCTTATGGTCCATTACCCTATCTTCTTCTGATAATGGCAACTATCAGATGTTTCAGAAGACTTGCACAAAACAGTGACAAAACAATGGGTCTTTAAAGCTACTAGAGTAAGTTTATTGCAGCACACGCTGTCTAAAGGCAGGTTTATGCCTTGAGGTATGTGAGAATGCAATCAATGAAAAACTCTGTTAAAGTTTACTGTTCTTGTTATTGTAGTTCTTGGTCATTTGCTAGCTATTGAAAAGTCATATTTAAGAGTCCTGCTAAAATCTAAAGTGTCAGTAGTAGCATACAGCAATTAGATCAATAGACTGATTGTTGTTTGTGGAAAAAAAATGTTTCCATCCATCCACTTTGAGCTTCTAGGCTTGTTGTCTGCTTTTCTGTCCTTGGGTTACTAACTCAGGTGAAAATAAACTCAGTTTACCTCCTCTAAACTTCTTGTTATCGGTGTATATATTTTCATATGAATTTTCTCATTTCCTTCTTCATAAATGAAACAGCATCCAGCCTTCTTACTCCCTTTCATTGTCACTATGTCTATATAGTTTCCCCTCTCTTGTTTTGACATTCTTTGTTTGCTATCCATGATTTTCACAGCCTTTGGCCACAAATTGTACTCATATGTACAGGTGATAAGTCTCCATGTATGCTTATATAACACGTTTAGATAGTGACCACACTCCTACAGGAACCATTTGTATTGTTTCTGAGAAGAGGTGCAAGTAGAAGGAAAGAGAATGAAGCTAAATGAGTTTCTGTGGTGACTGGGATAAAATGAGCAGCAGAGGTATTTCTAACCTTCCTAGAGACCGCAGGAAGTCCAGGAACCTCCTCACAGGTTACAACCACCTTGTTACCTGTGTGTTATTAGGAATCTCCAAAGGTTTGCATTGCCATTAACTTCCACATCAGTGAAATTTGGTATTAAATGTGGAAGGAATCCTGAAAAAAAAAAAAAAAAAATTCTGTTCTTCCTTTCCTACACCAATTTCCCTCCTTATTTCTTTCACACCTGTGCTATATTCTATGTAGAAGTTTGGTGCCTCAGAGTATCATTTTGTTTCTGTGAAAATGATCTCTTTGTATTTCAGCTGGCTATAAACATCAATAGTGGGTTTGTATATGTTGCTGTTTAATCAGTTTTAGCATGCAAGAATAGGTTATCATTCATATTACCTTCATTTCAGAACCCATACCTTTTGTAGTCAGGAACTCAATCAGAGTAATACAAAGCATATTGAGTATTTCAGTTGAAAAAGTCATTCATCAACAAATTCCCCTATTAATGGTTAAAAATTAGTTAGTATATCTTACACCTTGCTGCATTTATTTGTTAGAATTTAAACAAACAGTATCAATATTTTCAAGTTTTTATACTCTTTTAGATTCTTATAAATACACATATCATCCATTATGTGAGTTATCACATTTGGGCAATTGAAAGGTTTGGCATAATCCCTGGGACAAAATTTTCTGGACTAAACTTTCTGAAGTCAGTTTTGTTACATTGGAGGGACTTTTATCCCCAATACAGGAATTTCTGCCATTAAATGCTCACCAGAAAATCTCAAATGTTCATTTCTAAATATTTGTAAAAAGCACTGTATTAACCCTTTCAAAAAGAGAATTACACAAATGTTGGTGACCACTTTAAATTATTTAGACTTCTCTAATTGCAACCTGATAATGTGGTTCATGTTTGAGTTCTTTTTTTTGTTGTTGTTTCCTTCTCCCTCCTTCTTCAATGTCTATCCTGGCAAATGCTAGAAAAAGAGATAAAAAAGCAGGTTTCCCATTACAGGACTTATGGCTTTGGGACTGCAAGGTGCACCAAGAGATAAGAATTCAGAATTAAAAAAGAGCATGATAAGACTCTCTAAGACCATTTCACTCTGAAACTAACTGTTCTAGGAGACCTTTTCTAGGTGTGCATTTTATTTATCAGAGAGCTGTGGTCAGTGAAACAGTAGCAATTGGCTAGTGCAACTAGACTGGAACCAGCAAATAATGTATCTGCAAAGAGCTGTTCACTCTGAGTCAAACTCTGGTGAACAAACTGTTATAAGTACTCCTAAAATACCTGGACTGTGAGGGAAGGAGAGAAGCAGAGCTTTTTAAATAGCAATGCTCTTTTTCAGAATTAGGAATACGTTATGAAAGTTCAGCCATACACAAAATTACAGGAATGTGAAGTGTAGGCTAGTGTTACTACAATGCACCATTTTGTAAAATGTTTAAATATGGATCAGAATATGAATGTAAAAACCATGTACAATCATCTAGCCTGTTTCCTACACATAAGCCAGAGCAAATAATGATTTGATTTGAGAGGCATAATGACAATATTGTGTCTATAATGCATTTGCCCAAAGGTACACTTGTGCATATGTTTTCTATTCATTTTCGTTCTCTATTGCACATTTCCCTCAACTTAATTATTCCATTGATTGTAATTAAGCTCCCTCTAAGCCTGTGAGTGTGGAGTGCATTTTCAAAATAAATATGAGCAAGCTGACTTGCGTCTGAAGCTTTTTTAAACTCTCACAGCTCTATAAAATGCCTAACAGGCACTTTATATGAGAACAAAAATGCATTTATTTAAGAGGTTTTCTATGACTTTATCCATTTTAAAAAGAGAGAGGGAATATCTGCAGCTTTTCAAACTATGGATATCAAACCTATGGCAATTTTTTTCTTCCATTATTCTTATTCTTTGTATTACATTAACACCTATTACAATGTGGGCATCCCTACAGAGACAAATATTCCTTTATAGTAGTTTCTGAACAAACACACAATAAGGAACACTCCCTACACAGAAACAAGGCTTGTACACAGATACTTTGGATGAATTGAAGAGAAGAGCAGAAAACATGATAGTAACTAGATAGTAACAGAACTAACTGTGTAACTAAATATATTTTGTGCATAAAACAGTAGTCTCAGTTTGCCACCTGTCTAACTATCTCAACATTGCAACCTATTTTCATAACTGGAAGAAATTCTTTGGATTCTCAAAGGTTTATATAATATCGATCTGTCTCAACTGCAATATAGCAGCCGATGGCTGTTTTTTTCCTCTCTGCCTCTCCCCACTTCCCCAAAGCCACAAGTTGTCCCATAAGAACAAATGGTGTTGCAGTAACACTATAAAATAAACAATAAATGGTGCATCATGTACATATGCTTCTGAGATGAAGGTGCTGTGAGAAGCTTACATGAAGTCTAATTTCATCTAGTTTAATTAATGACCAGTGAGATTGCTTAATATCTCAGCATTATCATGTCTATCAATAGTGCACTAATAATACGAGACTGTAATATGTCCGAAAATAAGATAATTTGAAATCTATAGGTATCTAAAGATTTCTGGTGACAACTGATGCCACATTTGAGCCAAAACGAAGTAGTAAATATTTAATTAGAAACAGCTAGTGAAATCTCATGTATACAATAGAGTATAGATTTGTATCCATTATATCATCAGATGAAACAGCAAATACAATATCAGATTGGAGCAGGATGAGGTCACTTTCTTACATAAAGCTTTTTTAAATCTTTTTAATACATCCAAAATAGATTGGTTTTTTAATAAATATTTTTACAAATAAGCAATATTTGATGAGTCTTAATAGATAGTTTGTTGAAACCAGTAATCAAACATTTACAACACGGTATAAAATTTGGCTAGAACATACCAGGTGGTATTGATTTAGTCACTCTAAGCTCCTGATGTATTGGGAAATATAGACTTTTTGATGGAAATTTAATCACCATGGTCACTGAAGTCTTACAGACCTCCGTGTGCTGGGAGAACTAGAAAACTTATTAATGGTAATTCTATGTTGCTGCACGGGAGATAAACTTGTGGGTAGATATAAGGGAATAGGGCTGCTTCTGCATCATGGTATATTTAAAATGTTTTATTTCTACACAGGCTTTTACTAAGATGGAGCGAGCTTTCTTCTTAGCAGCCTGTACAGTGCTGTGGTTCAGATTTGTGGCTAAAACAGAGCTGATAACACACCAATGTTTTAGTCATTCAGCAGTGTTTTTACATTGCTGATGCATTGTCTTTTTCCTGCTCTGCACCCCAGCAAGCAGATTGATGGTGGGCAAGAATTTGAGAGTGTACAGAGCTGGGACAGCTGACCCAGACTGGGCAGAAGGATATTCCATATTATAGGATACTGTGCTCAGAAATAAAAAGCTGAGGTAGATGAGGCCTTAAGGGCCTAGAGGTGTGGGTCCAGCAGGTCAAGGGAGGTGATTTTGCCCCTCTACTCTGCTATGGTGAGACCCAACCTGGAGTACTGTGTCCAGCTCTGGAGCTACCAATATAAGAACATGGACCTGTTAGAACAAGTCCAGAGGAGGGCCACAAAAACAATTAGAGGGCTGGAACATCTCTCCTATGAATATAGGCTGAGAGAGCAGAGGTTGTTCAGCCTGGAGAAGAGAAGCCTCTGGGAAGACATTACAGTGGCCGTTCAGTACTTAAAGGGGGCTTACAAGAGAGGTGGGGAGGAACTCTTTATCAGGGGATGTAGTGATAGGATGAGGAGTAAAGGTTTTAAACTGAAAGAGGGTTTATTTAAATTAGATATTAGAAAGAATTTTTTTCCTGTGAGGGTGGTGAGGCTGGAATAGGTTGCCTAGAGAAGTTGTGGAAGTGTTCAAGGTCAGGTTGGTTGGGGCTTTGAGCAACATATGACAGTAGGAACTGGAAGTAGATGATCTTCAAGGTCCCTTCCAACTTTAGCCATTCTATGATTCTATGGTTGTATCATAAGAAGAAATGGGAAACTTTGTCTTTCACAGTGGCCATTCCTCAGAGACTGGTCTTCTTGTGGGAGGTGGTGAGTGACTTTTTTGAGTTACCTTGGGTTTTTGCTCTTTCCTTTACCCTTTGAATTGTTTTTATCTTAAACCGCAAGGTTTCTTACTTTTTTTCTACCCGTTCATTCTCCTGTCCCCTTGCACCTGCTATGGATGTGCCATGCTTTCTATTATTTGGACAATTACTTCAACAATCTCAACTAGCCCACGTTGGCAACTACTATATGATACCTTGGTATCCAGGAGTAATTAGACTCTTCAATGATATTCACAGCAGTAGGGCTAGAAACTGCTCCAAATTACATCATTGTTGAAGTTCCTATTTGTTTAAGTTCTCAGCAGGCTTCAGTCACAAGGGAGAAGTGGATCATGTCATGAACTCTGAGAAACACTGGCCAGAGCCCAAAATGAATAATAAGAAGGTAGGCTATGAAATCCATGTCTTTGTGCAAATACATCTGCAACTATTTTACAATTTGTCCAGAGAACTGATTAAAATGTTGAATAGGGTTCAACCGCAAACATGGATGTTTTTAATAGACTGTCCTCTGACTACAGTTAGTTACAGTTACTCTATGGGATTTATCATTTTACCACTGTTGAATCTCTTCAATATGGACTACACTGATTTTGTACAGTCCTATTTTCATTACGTTTAATTAAATCACATATTTTACAACAGTAAGTTTGTTACATCACTGCAGTTACTTCCATCAGCTGTACATATAATTTCATCAAAATCAATACCAAATTTTCTTAAAAAGATCTAATTTCATTAAAACAATGTTCTCTGGTGTTAAATAGATTAACCTCCTTTAATTCTTTATTGATCATATCAATATCAACTCCTCCATGATTTTTCCAGTGGTAATTATATGCTGACCATTTTAACACTTCCCAGGAAATGCCATTTTTTTATGTTTTTCAATTATTGATGAGTAATTATTTGTGTCCTGGAATATTTTGTCTCCCAATATTTATCACAAGTCAGTCTCATGACTTTAAGAACTCCACTGACTTTTTCAAAGACATTCAGACACAAGTTGTCTAGTCCTGAGAAAATAATCTTTAAATATGACAGTTGTGGCCTGATATTATTCTTCACCATGGGCAGAAGAAAAAAAATATTATCATCATTTCTCAGATAAAAGCATGAAATGGATAGGTCCGTTAAATATAAGACATCTGAATCTGTTTTACCAGGGCATTTCTAAGTTTTCCCAGTAGATTTCTTGCCTAAAAAAAAAAACTGTAGAGAAGTAGCTGGTGAACATTTCAGACTTTCTTCCATTGTGACACATAATTTAGCATCTTTTTCCTGGGCTCAAACCTCTATAAGAGATTTCATGGTGTCCTGATACAATTAAACATTCCTTCCGACCGTATGTGTGAAGAAGCCAGTGAGAGTGAGAAGGGTGCAAGGATAGGAAATCCTCCGAATTTTTGAAGATAAAGTCCATAAGACCAACTAATGTCATCTTGTTATTATGAGCCCTCTGCATGTCACTGCTCCTTCCACAGCTTCTTCATCAGATCACATCCTCACCATTTACATCATAAGGCTTTCACGCTGACCTTTTCTCATCTGTGGTCTGCATTCTAACCTACTGATTTATTTCCATTGTCTTCACAAATTCACTGACTCCCTTTTAAAAACAGTTCAATTATTCCCTTCACATTTTTTGTTAAGCTTGATTATTTCTAGCCAAAGAAAGCTTTTGTGATTGCCGAATTGTGTTCTGGGGCAAAGGTTCATCATTTCCTTCTTCTGCTTGCAATTCCCAATTAGCATTCACATGAGTATATCGGCTTTTTTCTTTCCTGATTTTTCTTATTCTTTTCAGTTTGCAAAATTGACAGTTCAAAAGAATATGACTATTATTTGCCGGAACCAATATTCTATATAACCATCTGTCTAATCGGTTATCAGATTTTAGTGCAAATAGCAAGTCCTCCTTATAAAATTAATATAATATTACTCTGAGCTTGTTTCAACAGTCAACAGTTGCTCCATCAGAAAGTTATTGATTTCATTCTTTAGAATATTTTTTTCTAATAAATACAAAATACAACTTACAGGTAACGTTTTCTTTGATCAAATTCTCCTCTCCCAGATCAAACTCTGCTATGATCAAGCAACTTTTCTCCCCAGATGTCATATCAAAATTGTTGAAAATGTTTTTTATTCCCTCTAACATATTAATTTGTTATTCCAACTAAAATATTAATTTGTTCTCTAAAGCTAATTTTAATCAATATGCCTTTCTGTGTTTTATTAATTTTAACACTAATCCGTACATTTTGTGCTTTCTGTCCTAAAATTTCAGTTACTTACATAAGGAATATCTTTACTTCAGAGTTTCTTCTGCCCAAGTTTTCATTCTTTTCCAAGGTGTCTTCAGCTATGTTAATATTCAAGTCATGTGAAACATCCTTTCACATTTCAGTAATGTGAATCAGATATTGTTTCATAAATGAGATGGTCTTATTTCTCTTGTTTATTATCAGGGCTCCTAGCTAGTAACGTTATAGAGACCACTGAAAAATATCTTCTTTTTCCATATCCTGACACCCATATGCTTTATATCAACTTATTCTATAGACCTGTGAGCAAGGGATTGCATATTATTTCACAGTTCTTTGAAAATCGTAGCAAGCAGTCTTAAAATGAATTTTGATTTGATGGCAATTGTATTAGATTAAAACCTTAAATATTGTCAGATATTTTTTAAAAAGAAGTGAAAGTGACCAAATGAATTCATTTTCTGCAACAAAAAGACATGATGGTCACAATATTAATTATTTAAATGACAATCATGCATTACTGTTACAGCAATCAAATTGCCAATCTGAAATAGCTATTACATTTTTAACATTCATGAACAATGATGTAGATGTTGGTTCCCTAATTATTAACTGTGCAGAAAAACTAAACCCTCTCAGGAACTGGAAATATTTTTTTCAGCTGCAAATTAAGGGAGAAAACAATATATCAACAACAGTTTTTACAATACAGAAGTTAAATACTTGAATACTCTAGAAGGAAGAAGTGATCAAATCAAAATCTAAGTGAACTGTGACAATTCTACATTTAGTGTATATCTCCCAGTGAATTACTAACATCTTTTTTTCAACTGCATCGCTACATTAAAAATTAATTTTAAAATATCTTAAAGGTGTCTTCACAAGACTGAGAGCTTGGACAGGTCCAAGTGCAATTAATCTACTTGAATATAGGCTAGTGGATTATTTAAATACACAGTTTTAATAGTATGTGTTTAAGTTGTTTATCTCCTCTGAACTAGAGAAACAAATCCTACAATCTGACAGTGTATTATTTTTAGAAGTATTTTGTTTTATCGGTTTCAATCTTGCTGCCTGTCAGTTTTCCGTGTTTATAAAGGGGAGGGCATGGATAATGCTGACCTAAATGCTAAAAAAATGCATCCAAAAATTAAAGAAAGACCTGAGGAGGAGGTGAATATTTAGGGTAAATCTTTCTTTACTTGAACCCTTCCTGGTAAATGACATCAAAAAACACAGCCTAATGGGTCTGTCAACAACGTATATTTCATAGCAAAATAAAATGAAGAAGGTAGAAGAAGGAATTAAGAAAAGCACATCCTACGTACCTTTAGGATCAATTAAAATAAAGGAGATTCACCTGGAATACTGAATACATTTCAAAAGTCAATTAACTCTGATAGTGTCTAAAAGTTTATTATGAGTATGACTTTCTAAGAAGCACAATGTTATAGTCTGCACTTTGCACTGAATTTACAGGGATTATTTGGCCTATATTCACCCAACCTGCTGTAAAGCCAGAGAAGTTCATACCTGTCCACGTCCATCTTCTTGCACATCTTCCCTTTATAGACAGGAAGACAAAGGAAATTCTCTGAGTTTATAGAGACTTAGAAGCTGTAAATAGACAATAGTCCTGTAGTGGGAAGACAGACTCAGGCATTTCCTCTATGTATCATCTTAAATGAACACTTCACTCTATTAACTTGGGATGATTTCCAATACGTCAGACTCAAACACTGCTTAGAAAGGGAGAGTTGAGAAAAAAGGAGGAAAAAAAAATGCTTGGAAAAAAGGAAATGGTTGGATTGCCATGAAGTCAAGGTTTGATAACCAAATTGTCTTTCATTCTTTCATTGACATATCTCTCAGTTCTAATAATGTAAGATATCAATTTCTACAAAATTAAGCACAGGACATCTCCCACAGAGCTTTGCAAAATGTTCTTATAAAAGGGGAGGTGGGGGGCAAAGTGTTGCTTTGTCTTTTCAGAACACTCTTTAGTGCACTTGTAATCACATTGATTTAAGGAAAACTTCTCACAGGTGACTCAAGTCAGCCAAGAATGGTTCACTTCCAGGAAGACAAACCAGCTTCTGTGGAGCTGAGCAACCCACACAGGGTTATATACAAGTACTTCATCAAGAAATTCTTCCACTTCTAGGCAGAAGAGGAGACAGGAACAAAATGTGAAAGATGATGATATTGTGGTTAATTTAATATTTAGAAATGATTGAGAACTGCACTCTTGAATTCCTTTGCCCTGCTGAACTCCTAGCAAAATCGACATTTATACTTCATGGAAACACAGGGAGGGAGAGTTTTCACAAATTGCATTTCAAGCATAAGGAAGTTTAATCTAAAAGAACAGAGGTTATTACTCCCTTTCCTTTCACTCTTCAGTGATGTCCTTAATAATGAGAGTAGAAAACATTCACACCCATTTACAAATATGTATTTAGTTTCATCCTACTAAATGCAGACATCCAACAAATATTCATACAGCTCTGAAGATGCATCCTCCTATCATTTAGACATTTTTATACAAGTGTAACTCAACTGACTACACTGGAGTTACTACCTATTTGAATATGTATAGATGAGATAGAAGTCAGGGCCATAGTTTTCTACAACGGCATATAATGTTTTATGTTTGTGAACAGGAGAAAGAAAAAATCAGAGCAAACATTTCTCATTTTAAGTATGTTGAATCATTTGCTTCTTAGATGTTAAAGCATATATACATGGACAAGTATGCCTCTAGGTAACATACTGTATGAGTCAGAAAACAGCTGTAAAAAATAGCATCTTGTATTTAATTCTCTCTCTTATATATATAGGAGGATTTTAATCATACTGGAAGAATTCTTATTATTTTAAAACCTTGCAAAATTAGTGTCATGCTTCTCTTATATTGAGTATAGGTGACAGTGAACATGAAATGTACTGCTTTAGTGGAAACAAGTGTCAATATACACTAGTTATAAATTCAAGTTAATAACTATAATGAGCTGGTTAACATCCAGGTATAGAAGCAGAGCAGTTTACATAAAAATTCTCTTTCAGTGCTTTATTCTCAAAATC
>VXBJ01002116.1:600871-720516 GCA_013400055.1 Nycticryphes semicollaris | reverse complement strand
AAAAAAAAAAAAACCAAAAATTCTAGTTTTGTGGAGAAGTTTTGTGGTTTAATAGATTCATAGTAAAGAAGTCAGGATTTCATTGCTAGCTCTGCTGCTATCCTCCTGATAATGGGCAATTCAATTTCCTGCATTTTTTTCCAACTAAAAACCTTCACTGTCATATCTATATAAATTTTAAATTTTACATAGTAGGGCTTGTCATTTGCTGGCCCATCATTGGTCTCAGCTCAGCTGCTGCAGTAACAGTAGTAACTGTAATAGCAATAGCAGTGACTCAAACATAATTCCAGTGTTACAATCTACTGCAGTCCAGTCAATACCATTTGTCCAAAAAAATGAATCTTCAGGTTTGAAGCATTTCTAATTTTTCATGAACACTACCATTATGCAGGAAATTCAGAATGAGGGAATGAGCTGTGTTGCTGGCTTTTACATGATTTGGCTTTTATCACAGCAACAGTGACTGATAGAATTATTCCCTTATCTACAAAAACACAAGCAGCCTTATGCAATTTTAATATCTACAGCTAAGTCTAAGCAGATAGTTCAACAGTGGAGTTCAAACTTTCTCACACAATTCTACTAATGCAGATGTTTAGAACTCCACTTTCAACAACAACCATTAAGGTAACATATAATGTTTAAATTGCATTTAAATATTACAGATGAGAAGAACAAGATTTCCTGACCAATGTATGTCACTCAAGGTAAGACATTACTGGAAATTTGAGCTAGTCTTTTGCTTCTGCTCTTGATGCTTTGTATTATAATGCTGAAGACCTTAGGAATGCTTCCAAGTATCTGAAGGGTGGGTTGAAGGAGGATGGAGACAGACTCTTCTCAGTGGTTTCCAGTGACAGCATGAGGAACAACAGACACAGGCTGGAACATGGGAAGTTCCATTCAAATATGAGAAAAAACTTCTTTGTGGCTTTGTGGTGAAAGTGGCAGAGCCCTGAAAGAGGCTGCCCAGGGAGGGTGTGGAGTTCCCTTCTCTGGAGTCCTTCAAACCCTGCCTGTATGCAGTGCTGAGTGATGTGCTCTGGGCAATCCGGCTTTAGCAGGGGAGTTGGACAAGATGATCTCTAGACGTCCTTTCCAACTCTCACAATTCCCTCATTTCGTATGTTCTATGAGCTGTAAACCAGTCAGGCAACCTGTTTACTCCAGCCCATGCTCTGTCTTGACCCCCTGCACACATCCCTGGATGTTGCACCAAGTCTTACAACTCCAGGAGGAATCACCTGTAATTGTGCTCTCCATAGAGTGATGACATCACAGTATTTTTCCAGTAATGTAAGAAAAACTCCATAAAGCTCTCAATGAGCCTTCATGAGTTCATCTACTTTTGAGTTCTCATCTTTCCTTAGTTAGTGTTAAACTTGTCTTCCTTAACTTCTTCCTTCTGTAATCCCATTGCTTCATTTCTGTAGCATAAAATCAACTTTCTAACTGCTTACATGATGTCTGCAAAAGCTCCATTTATCATTACTCACAGCTCCAGATAACACCATGAACATAACAGCATTTACATAATTGTAGCTTACATATTGCAGAAACAAATATTAAATAAACTGTTTTCAATAATTCAGGGAAAGATTAATTGGACCAGAAAAAAACCCCAAAAACAAAAAACAAAATCCAGATTAAAGATTTGAGAGAAGTGGAAAATAATCATTTTTTGTATCAGTTTTAGATGTAATGCTCAAGAATTCTATAAGAAGTAATAAAATATATTTATTAACTTAGCAGTCTGGATGCTCCCAAAATTCTCAGATACCTGTTCTGTGGTCTTAAGACCTTTACTATAATCTCTAATTAATGGTGAAAAATAAATAAATTAATCTTGGCTTATATTCTCTAATAAATCTGTTCTAGTGCCTATTATAAATATGACTGATAACTTTGGCGGAATATATGTGTATATATCCTACCAACCAAAGTTTCTTCCTACCCACTCTTTCACGGATATATAAGTAGTTCTTTTTGTATTAAATCAAAGGATTAATATTTCATATTATATTAGTATTTTATTTATAGATCACTTCTTGGTTATCTATATCTCTCTTCTATTGATTTCTCTAGATAACAAATTGTTTCATCTCAGTATAGTTGTTAAACATCAGTGTTTTCAATAATTTCACGCATTTTTGATAACCTAGTTGATTTCAAATATTCCTCATTATTATAGCTCTTTAAGTCTTAAATATATCTTTCAACATACACAGCTGCTTAACAGTCAAATTTCAGAAAAAATAGTCAAAGAATCATTAGAAATCTTAAGATAAATAGTCTAGTATTTTACTTCACTACCTCTGTGACAACAGTAGTGTCTGGTTTACAGGTTTGTTTTTTCCAGGTCACCTATATGAACACTAGCTAGCATATTCTTTGAGTATTCTTTCGCTTTTTCATTAGTGCCTTTTATTTATTCCTTTCCCAAGGAATATTGAAAGAGGCAGGCACTGTGTTTAAAACCTGAGAAAAAGAAAATATCTCTTCAAAGTCACCCTATCTTAGTAGAGATATGTTGTATGACAAAGTAGATCTATTTTCTAAATAAAGGGAAAGCAATTTTTATCAGATAAAGTCATTGTTACAAGACAAAAGTTTGTGTGATACATTATTTGAAGTTGGGACAAATAATACTTTTGTCAGTCCTAGTGAAGCTTTAACTATTGGTCAGTGTTGATTTTGTCACCGAATGATGTTATTTAAAACATTAATAACTAAAAAGTGCAAAATTTTCCTTTAAATACATTGCATAATTGCAATGTTACTAATGTAACTTCTGCTTTGAGAGAGAGCATCTAGCCACTCTGCATTAATAGACTGTCAAAATGCACAGTAATACCTACATTTTCTCCGCTCATTTACTAATGGATATCTGCATTGTTGGGAACTGGACGTTATTAAAATAAACAAAGCAATGCTTCTATTAAGCTTGGCATTTAGCATCAAGACACTTTGAGCTTAAAATAAGAAGGGGAAAGACAGTATGCCACACTTCGGAAGAGGGAGGAAGGAGGGGAGAGAGGAGGGAGGGACACTAAAGAAAAATAAAATAAAAAAATAAAAAATAAAAAAAACCAAACCCCAAGCCTACAAAAAATACATAAAATAAACTGTTATGTTGTCTTGAGCCAAGAAAATGGTCAGAAATTATCTGAAAAGAAGGAAATATTTAAAAAACATACTGCTTGAACATTGTCTAACTGACCTTTTAAAATACTTTCTGAAAACATATGAGATTCAGTGCTGTTTAGTATACATTACTAAATTTTATTATTTGGTCTTCCTAATGTAGTGAGACACCAGTAAACCACACCTGTGGATGTTTCAGAACGTTGTGGCTGTCATGCTATCTTCTGCAGAAAGCATAAAACAGAGATACTTCTGTTGGCCCTGACACAGATAGGAAAGGTGCCTTCATTAATAAAGTATGCCAATATCTGAAATGATAAAAAATTCTATCAACTGACAGGAACAGGAATTTATGAAGGATAATCTGCACATCTGCTAGCATCCTTTAAAATAAGTGCTGGCTTTTATTAACAAGAGAAATAAAGGATAAGGAGAGTGTGAGGAGGAAATCGGTAAAAATTAGCTTCTCAGTTTTCTGACTGCAGTTGGCAATATCTATATTTCTTCCTGGGGCAGGATCTAGGAACACAAATAAGAATTATATCCTAATATGGACAAATCAATGGGAAAATACTGAAGTATAGTCCTGAGGTAAAATCCTCATGATTGTGTCATAAGCGTGAGAAAATCAAGGAGAGAGGTTGATACAAAATTTGCCACTGTGATATGGAATGAAGATTTCTTCTAGTCACAATTAACAGTAATTATATTCTTACTGTAATTTAATTAAAGCCAAATGGAATTTCAGTCATGAAAGATTTCATCATCATCATGTTTTATCCCCACTTAACTTTGCTATCAAAAGTCTATAAGCTACATAGAAAAGATTCAAACAGTTGTTTTAAAAACAGTCCTTCTAAGAACACTCAAAGAAATTGGACATGTTCATAGATGATAGATTACCTTTTTGGGTTGCAATGACACAGATACAACTTTTGGGAGTGTTTCTCCAAAACTGAAAAAGACCACTCAATACTTACCCAGTTTTTCACATTATTTCCCTGACACTGGCAGTGCTGGCCCACACACAGCCAACCATTGTTGGAGAAATGATACTGACATTTTTTCTGACGTAAAATAGCTTTTCTCATCTTCTCATGTGGTAGTTGTTTTTTAACAGAAAAACATGAATTACAGTATCTTTTCTGAAGAGCCCAGTGTTAAGGGACAGATACATTTTCTAAAAGTGAGTAAGTACTCCTGAGTAGGTTAAAAAATAAATGTATAGATCATTCCACTCCTAGATAAAATGTACAAAAAATTGTTCACCAGTATATTAATGGACCTTTCATCTGAGAATGCAAATTCTTTACAACTTTTCCTTAATTAATTCTCATATCTAACTTAAATCTGATTCTTAGATTTTTTGTGGTTTATATGTAAGCCTGAACATAAACAGAAAATTTCTCATGGATACTTCATTTCAAAAAGACATTTCCATCAACATAGATTTAATGTTGGTCTACACACATCAGTCACAAACAGCTGTATTGAACACATTCAAAGTAAACTCTGCAAGCAAATGTTTTAGTAAGATCTTATATTCCTGAATTTAGTAAGAAAATGAAAAGGGGAAAATTGCAATGAAATTCTGGACCTTGAGTATGTGCTTCATTGCCACGTATAGTCATTAGAAGTCACAGTTTTGTTCTTTAAAGTCACAGAAAATGTGACTTTAAAGAATAATAACCTAAGGGAGAAATGTGAATGAGAAGGGTCCTCTCACAGGCATTCTGAATGTGTAATGAAAAATATGTAACTCAAAAACAGTCACAGAAGACAAAGGAGAACATAATTTTAGACTAAGATCATAGTGAACTCTGTTGAGCATAATTGATTTTTCAGGAATGTTACATTGGAGAAAGAAAAATTAAAAAGAGGTTTTCATTACACAGAATGAAGCAGAAGACAAATTCCAGAGAGAAATTCCAGGTAGTTAGTCTAAATACCTTCAGTGGCAGACAGTAGAAAGTATGAATGAGACATCATCGGTTGTGATACACTGTAAACCATATAAATATGGATCAAGAAATTAATCTCACCTAATTTAAGTTTCTTCAAATTAATTAACAAGTCTAAGTCACCTGGCCTCAACAGAATGACTCTCTCTAGGTGAGTGTCTCCAAAGACTACAGTGATTTATCCTCTGAAGGAGCCCAGCACTCTCCACAGTTTGTAGAGCCTGGACTCAGCACTTCACTTTTAATATAGTTATATTTAAGTAAGAAGCTAGAGTGATGCAGCAAAAAAAAGACACAATAATTAGATAAGAAACCGAGTATTGTTGGTTATTTCAAGGCCAGCTACTGTTGATCTCTCCTACTGTGAAAAGTGACATTTCAAAGACCACACAGCTTTTTCAGGCCTAGCCAGTCTACCAACCAGGCAGACTGATCCAGAGCCTGCTTCTCCCATCAACCAAGAATCCCAAATATCTCAGTCCTTTTTAATCAATGGTTTATCTCGAGTTTCTATTTGCAATCTAAAGTTCCTTTATTCAAGCCTTTGATAAGGATCAAGCAGAAAAAAAGTCTTCAGAGAACTCTCAGTTGCAAATCTGTTCAGTAGCCCAATTCGAGAGATCCCAAAAGATAAGAAATTTCAATCTTAACACCATTCTGGTTTTAGTTATAATTTGCTTTTTAGTTATCATCAATCTGCTGTGCATTTAATTAACTATATGCTTAACAGGTTGGAATCAAATCATTGCTATATACCAATTCACCTATAAGGCATGCGAAGCATGCACATTTACATCATAAAGAAACACCACCCCAGTTGCAGACTTTCATTAGCTTCATGGTGTATTGAAGACATCTTGCTTATTAAGCTGTTGTCCAGCTGTTTAGCAGTTGCATTTTACATAACCCAGCCCTCCATTTGCACAGCCACAGTAAAGAAGTTTTATGCGTTTCAGGTACATGTAGTGTGCTGTTTCAGCAATTATTTATAACAAAGATATCTGAGTGTGTTATAGTGCACATTAAAAAACAAACCAAGTGAACAGTTCGTTCAGCAAATGGTGAAGACGAACCAATAAACCAAGCCAAAAGATTTAAGAAAAGGAAATACCTTAGTCTGCACAGGTTATCAGATTTGGTGCTTAAGTCAACACATAGAAATGGAAACTGAAATGTGAGCATCAAAATCAGAGAAGGGATATACAGAAAGAAAATATTGCTGGAAGATCACAACTATAGTAGAATTTAAGAGATGTGTCAAATGCAAATCAATGTACAAATCATGACAATGAATGAGAAGAAAGGTTCTGAAACAGATGAAGGATATTTGATCCTAATAGTCAATGTCAGTGTGTGATTGTGTGCCTAAAAAATATTTTGAAGACCAATGAAAAGGCATACTTTTATATTTGGTTGCTTCCGAGGAAGTAAATTTGAAAGACATTTTATTTACTATAGGTTTAGAGAATTACTATATTTGTTCTTTCTGCTGAGTGTCATACCAGAAGCTCTCAATATACCTTTTTCTTTATGCATATCTTATATGGAAGGACTGATTTCAATTATGATACCTGTTGAGTTTGAGTCCTTAAGCCAAAATAAGGCTTGTCCTAGCCAACAGCTGAGCTAAGAGTATTGCAATATACAAAGTTGACAAGGTTTCTAGAATATCTGTTATAAATTAGAAGCAATCAATTCAATCGATTGTGCAGCATTAAAAAACTTTTCAGCAAAATCACAGAAGGATGGTAGTGAGTCTAATAATAACAAGCAAGAAAAATTAGTGTATTACAAAGCTACCTGTTTTTCTCATTTTTTAGTATTTCCAATTTCAGTTGTTACTAATATAAAAGAAGGGGAACAATCTCTTTAAACGATTTCCTATACTTTTATCAGTTTTTCTGCAGCTGAAACAGCTTTGGAGGGAGCAGCTGGGTCTGCCAGAGCTTATTTTAAACAAGGGACAAAAAAGTAATTGTTTGTTTTGGTCTGCTCACCTGGGTCTTTTGAACTGTAAAAGACTGAGGGAAATTTTACAGGAAAGGAAGAAATAGTGTGACTAAAAAAAAAAAAAAATATTACCAAAAAGAAATTTGTTGATGAGCTGGGTAGGCTTTCCTCCTCATTGCAGTATAGAAAAGACAAGACAAGTCAGTAGCTTGTTGTGAAAAGACAATAAAATGGGAACAGAGGAGAAAAAAAAAAAAGAACTTTTTATGGAAAAAAAATTTTTCCCCAATCATTTGGCATGAAAATTAGGTTGTAAATTAGTTGCTCTCATTATGTGTTTATATCATGTTTTCTTCTTTGTACATACTACAATAGTAGGTTTTACCTAGAAAAAACTTGACAAATTCATCTCAAATTAAACCTGTTTCTTTTTGTGAGATCTTAAGATGGCTAATTGCCAAAAGCTATCATTGATGAAAGGTGAAAAAATGCCCATTGAGAATGTGATCAATAATTTTCTGAAGGGGCAATTTTAAATTACTGGTTTAATGGAATCTAAACAATCCAAAGAAATGTTATTATTCTAGCAAAAATTCACATAGAAAAATACAAACCATTTAGAATGACAAAAGCTGAGTCACTGAATTTGAAATATTTCATTTAGATTTTTTCTTTCCTTTCTAAATTAGAAAAGAACAAACTATAATAAATACCAAAAACAAACCACTTAGATTTTATTAATCCTCATACATTGACCCAGGCCAAATTATCTGAGAATATTTAGTTTCATAAGAAACTTCAGCTAAAGTTATTTTTTATGATGGAAAAGGAAAAGAAGTACCAGAGTGAAGAAATTAGCTGTGTGCTGGGAACTCATTTGCAGTTAGTTCTACTCCTTTCCTTCTTTCTTTTCCATCTGGATGTGCCCTTGCTTAGTCCCAAATTAAAAGTTGTCTCTCACTGTACCCTATTAGAAATTCTGATATTCCGGCTATGGATAAAGGATTTATGCTTTCCCGAAGTAGGTCATCAAGGTTCTCTTCTATTGTCCATGGGCTACTGTTTCTTATTCTGCCAGAAGAGAGAAGTATTTAGGTCTTACATGAATTCTCTGTAGACAGTATTGGCAAGTGTTCTTTTCTGAGAAAAATACTGGTATCTAAATATTTAGCTAGTCATTTCCTTCATGAAAATTTGATTGAATTCAGGTGCCAGCCCAGAAGCACTTCTAGGAAGTGCCTGGTTTAGTTAAACAAAATAGGAGGTGGATAATATTCTCACGTTTTAACTACCGAGTGGTTGAGAAGCAGAGAAGAGATAAATGATGTGATCGTTAGCCATCGTTTGACCCTAAAGGCATTCATTATATGGATGCGTTCAAAATATCTTGAGGTCTACTGGTAGTATATGGATGAGTGGTAGTGGTAGTTGCTCTCTGGCATATTTACAACACATCTTCGTTTTAGGAAAGCTCTGTTTGTTCCTTTTTGTAACCATTGTTATGAATAACGTGGATGCCACAGTTACAGTAGATGCTCCTAAGGTGATGCTCCCAAGGTGATGCTCCCACTGTCTTGTATGTGTTGGATTTGTTCAGGTCCATGTTCTTAACTGACCTGTTGTGCACCTGGCTGTTGCTTGGTTGATTAACTATGCTTATTATGCAAATGAGAAGCAAGGTTGAGAGAAGTCTAGAAAATCAGAAAACAGCAATGTACAAAATACCATAAGAAAAGAAAAAGCACAGAAATAAAGTAGGGCTCCAGAATCTCGCAATTCCAAACTAAGAGGTTGACTGCAAATAGAAGCAAAAGAACCAGGACCTGGGTGCTCCTGGTGAATGCCAGGTTGAACACGAGCCAGCAATGTGCCCAAAGAAAGCTAATGGTACTGTCAGCAGGCAGAGGGAGGTGATCTTTCCCATCTACTCAGCACTGGTGAGGCCACAACAAAATGTAATGAAAGATCCTAAGAGGAAAGTTTAAAATGAAATTTGAAACAATTTTCAAAATTAATATCCTTCTTTCCCAACTTTTTTTCAGTAAGCTGTTAATTATTCTTTTCAGCCTGGAAGCCATATACTTTTTAAACATTTAAGTGTGACAAGGTACAGATAAATCAGTAGATGCCTCTTTGCTTTTCTAATAATATAAATAACTTTAAAAATCCACCTATGTATCCCAGGGACCTTCTCAATTTTTTGAACATTCAGAACAAATCAGTTTTGACGTATGTTTGAAGAATGGGCAAAGGTTAGGGCTTGTTCCTATTTCATCTGAGTTAGTTTGGTCATGATGATTCGGAAGAAACTCATTCGTTCCCATGGCAATGCAGTGAATTCTGTAAAACTCTGTTTCTGTCATTGCAAATGAAGCATTTTATTTTTTTTCTTTTGGTGAAAATATACTAGTTGAAGGAAAATATCAGGTAACAGACAAACCTAAGGTCCTTGAAGATAAATAATTAATTTCAAAGGGATTTGCAAGTAATTCATAAACTAAAAATAGATCAATAGAAATTTGAGAGCACTCCAGTATGAAAATGTGCAGAGGGACTGAAGGCGGGAAATAAAATAATAATTTGAAAAAATTCTCCTTTGGGACAGATTCTGCTATGCGGCTTCCTTCTGGGTACCACAAAAGGTTCTTAAAGCCAACCTGAAATGGCTACTGAAGAAATAGTAAGTAACTTCCTTGCACCTCAAACTCAAAAAGGGAGGGAGAGAATTCCCCAAAGATCACCTTGACAGGGCTTTAGAGACAGAAGGACACATCCCTACAAGAAGGAGTGTGTCTCAACCTGTCAGGGAGCATGAAGCTTCTCAAAGAAGGTAGGAATAGGTGTTTTAGTAGGAGGGTCAAGATGGGTTGTAGTTCTTCTCCACGTTACCAAGGACTTTACACCAGGAATTAATGTAATCCTAATCCAACACTAAAAGGGTATCTTCTGAAAAGCTCAAGCCTTTCCTTACAAAATTCCTTTTCATTTCAGCTGCAGTTGCCATGAAACTTCAGTCTTACTCTTCATTACTGTTAGAACTTTAGTAAATCTAGTTCTCTGCTGTGTCCTTATTCATCCCTTCCAAGAAAAAAAAAAATCTAAATTGCCATAAATCGCATGAAACTGAAAACTTCAAGACTTAATTATGAAGATTAACTACTCCTCTGCTCTCAAGAGGCACTGTACTCTGTACTGGAGTACTGTGTGCAACTCTGGAGTTACTAGCAAATGAAGGACATGTACCTGTTGGAGTGAGTCCAGAGGAGTGCCACAAAGATGATCAGAGGGTTAGAGTACCTCTTCCATAAAGACAGGTTGAGAGAGTCAGGGTTGTTCAGCCTGGAAAAGAGAATACTCCAGGGAGACCTTATAGCAGCCTTCCAGTATCTGAAAGGAGCCTATATGAAAGCTGGAGAGAGACATTTTCCAAGGGCATTTAGTGATAGGATGAGGGATAATGGCTTCAAAGTGCAAGAGGAATCAATTTAGATTAGATATTGGGAAGAAATTCTTTACTGTGAGGGTGGTGAGACACTGAAACAGGTTGTCCAGAGGAGTTGTGGATGGCTCATTCCTGGAATTGTTCAAGGCCAGGCTGGATGGAGCTTTGAGCAACCTGGTCTAGTGGAAGGTTTCCCTGTCCATGGCAGGGGGCTTAGAATGAGATGATTATTATAATCCCTTCCAACCCAAACCATTCTATGATTCTATGATACGAGCAGTAATGGTGTTCAGGTCTGCTTCTCCAACATAAGTAGTCTATTTTTTATGATCTCTTTGTCTTTAGTACCATCCTTAAAAGAAAACTGCCATTTTCAGTCTATATGCATTACCCAAATTTTTCTATAAAAATTTGGGAACAGAAATTCTAAAAAGAAACTGAAGATTGCAGTTGCCATTTTTTAGTTCTATTTTGGGCCTTAATTGAATCATCCGTCTATTTTCATCTTTCTTTAGTACTATTTATTTGTGTTCTAGTCAGCCATGAGGGTCACCATTAGGCGATCAGGATTTTGGTATGCTAAACATAGACAGGCCAATGATGGGAAGACAGCCTTCAAGTCAAATAAATTACAATCTAGATAATTCCTGCTCTCAGAGTCACACTCTGCTTTTAATTTTAGTGGTGAAAAAGGGAAAGCTCATTAAATGTGGTTTTGGGTTGGGATGTGAGTTGTAGGTGAGTTCTCTGCTGTTCAAATCAGAAGTAACATAGTCTACATATCCTCTGGAACCTTGAACTGTACACCTGTTCATTTCTAATATGCACATATGTGACTTGGACAACAGGATACACAGTTACACGGGTAACTTCCTTCTCCACCTATATAGTCAGTGGATTGATCTAATGGAGAGCTTACTTAATACAAACTTATATATTGTGTTTAAAATAACATTTGGAAAATCTACTTGCTTGTATTGTCCTCAGCATCTTCATACTTTTGGAGCTCTGCAATAAGGGTTTCAGTTTTTTATTATTACAAGATGGGGGATCTGTTATCACATTAGGCAGGTGAAAATGATAACAAACATCCCTGAGGATGCTCTGACTCAATTTCTGGATCACCTTGTCATAAGGGCCTTTCCAGCTCCAGGATGAGCTTTCTGTCAAAGGTTGTCAGACTTTTTGGAAAGCAGCAGACTAATTTTGTTCCTGTAGCTCAGCTCAATTTCTAGTGTATTAGATCCAACTGTTGAAGAAAATAGATTTCTCCTATTACTAGACTGTGACTTCTGATCTCTGCAGAGCCACAAATCAGTTTTGCTGTCCCTATTTTGCGGGCTTTAGCTTTGGGCAAAGAGATAGCCAGGTACCTGGTCGCAGTCACATGTGAACAACCTCAATAGGCTAGGTAAGCTCTCCAAAAATTGCGCTCTTTCATTATTGAACCACTTCAGCAAGTTAGAGTGTTTCAAGCCTGAATTCTGAGAGTGAAGTTGCCTTTGAGGAGTCCACTATGGACAATCCTCAGACAGGTTGAGGAAAACGTTGCTTTACCAGGGTGTGGAGGTTTCATAGCTCTGCAAATACATCAAGCATAGTAATACTGAACTACAGATTATTTCACCCTTAAATGAATAAGCTCTACATGGACTCTAGAACTAAAAATAGCACCAGAAATATGCTCCTTAACAATGACAGAAGACAGTCCACACTTATCTTAGTAGGGAACTAGTGGCAACAAATTCTATATGCCATGTGTGTCACTGGCAGGTTTATTTATTATTAAAAAATCTATTTTAACATTTTTTACATCCTACTGTGAGCCAAAAAACCCAAGAAGACTGCAGAGGTTATTCAGACAGAAACTGAGCAAAGGTGCATAAGGCATGTGGGAAATCCACTGTTCCTTAACTTCATCAGAGAGACCGAGAGTCCTCATGACTTGGTGATTATTTTTATTTAGCCATTATCTTTGGTGTTGGCCTTCTCTCCAGAAGCAAGAGATATAAACCACAAAGATCATAACACTTGCTCAGAGTAAACAAAAAAGTCACATGCAAATTATTTATTATTATTTTATGAATCTTATATTGTTCTGTCAGTGGTTCATAAGTAATGTCAAACAGTAACCCAATTAAAGACCAGTCGGATAACAGAGTTGTTTGGGATCATTCTTATGAAATGTAAGAGAAGAATGTATACCTCATCAACTGATTTCTTTTTTTTAAGCTTGACACTTTTAACTTTGTGCAGAACCTTGTAATGGCACTGTCACATGGCGTTGTTATAGCAAGAATAGGGAAACCAAGATGGAATGTGGACAAGCTCTGTACAAATGTAGGTGTAGGAAGCACCTTTTATCACATTATTGCCACTTTGATATCTAATCACACTGCTCCTGTTGCAGTGTCCTCTGCCTTCAACATTTTTTCCTGTATGACCACGCATATATTTATAAGCCACGGCAAATAGATCAACTTAGCATTGTACCATCCAACTAACAGGGGCCAGTTTTGTATAGAAATGAAACAAATTTTAACAAATATCAATATCTGCTTGGGAGAACATGATTTAGCTTGTGAAAGAGACCTTGGTAAGCTTTATGAAAAAAAAAAAAGGATTTTAATCAGTTATACCAGTATAACTCCTACCATGGGAAATTGCTTCCCATGAACGTTTCATGTTGAGAATAAAAGCATCTTATATTATTATGGAATATCCCCCTTCCTAGATAAAAATAGCACTACTACAAATAGTGCTTTCATAGTAAAACTAGTGATAACCATTTGGAGGTGATTTGTATTGCTTTTTCATCATTATATTAGCTGAAGCAGTGGACTTCTAACATGCAGGTAAGGTTTATATTATTACTTGAAATAACTGGTATGAAGAAAGGTCAATGCATTTTACAATTATTTTGCCAGGTTGGTATTTAATTTTGCTCCAATATGGAGCAACACGTCCTCACCTCTGCCTAAATTTGTAATGAAAAAGAAAATCTGGAAGACCACACTTATAGGCTGTCCCAGACACATTCAGGGAAAGCGGTTGAACTGCAAGCATGGAAATTCAGAAGTGACTCCATCCATGACTTCTGATTCTATGTGCCAGGGAAGTGGTAGCCCAAAGCCCTGACATTTTTTTGATGTGAACTGCAGAAGACCTGAGCCTAATAACTTGAGAGCTGCGTCTTAGCTATGTATTAGGAAGATGGCTAAAAATGGGTTATACAGTTTAACAAAAAAAAAAAACATTACAAATGGATACCCATGAGAAAAATTCATCTAGAATAATGCCTAATGAAACCTAGATCTTCAATGATTTCAAAACATCACCATGTAATATTTCATATAACACAAATTAACATTCCTTGGTGAAGACATTACATCAGTGAATTCCTCAACAGCTCTATTTCAAAGTTGTTCATGTCTTTTAAAAAAAAGAAAGAGAGAGAAAGAAAGAGACAGTTGGGAGTGTTTATTGATTTCAACTCAGATCTGAACCAAAAGTAAAAACCTTCCAAAGTCAGGTTGCTGGTAGGAAGTTAATGATTCAATCTGCTTCTATTATAGCTAGGGAAAAATGAACCTATCTAGATATGAACCAGAAATAAATCTTACCAAGAGATACGGGTTGTACCAGCGAACTACTAAACTACACTGAAGTTAAAAAAAGTTGGGAACAGAGTAAATTAAAATCGTGAGATTCTTAGATCTGTAGTCTGATTTTGAAATCAAAGCATTTTGGCCTATAGAAAGAAAGGGTAAAAAAAAAAAAAAAAAGGGGGAGGGAAAAAAAAAATTGAGAAGGTGAGGGAGGGGGGAGGAGGGGAAGAGAGAGAGGAGAGAGAGGCATTATATCTGAACCATCTTCAAATCCATCTACATTTATCCAGATGGAACCTCAATACCTTTTGATGTCCATTAATTGTTACCCTGGCTGCTCAATTTTCCCTGTGTCATCCAGTAAAGATTTTTAACCTTAAAAAGTATAGGATAATGAGTGCTTATATGACACAAAGGAACTACAGTGCACACAAAAAAATAACGATTCTGTCAGTTACAAAAAAAGTATTTAGTACCATAGCGTGATTTTTCCAGTGTTGCAGTCGACTGCCTTCAATGTCTGTTGTCTCCAAGGCTGAGTGATTCACCTTTTAAATATATATAAAGATCTCCTGCGAAATCACTTTGTCAGTAGCTCAGCTGCACAAGGTAGAGAGAATCTATATCAAAAATTCCTGACAGGGACTGTGCTACCTTAGCAGGTCTTTGAAACCTTCCTACTCGGTGACCTCAGGCTTCAATGAGTCACTGTAAAAAAGTCAAGCTGCTGTATGTAGGTAATGAATGCACAGATTCATACTGCCGCTATTGCAGCTATGAAAAAATGAAAATTTCTGGAAACGAAAATCTGTGAGGTTTATATTTGGAAAAAGATCTGTAACAAAATCTCGCTGATTTCATTGTGTGCATCTATACTGTCAGATGGGTTCAGTGTCTCTTTCACTCCAAGACACTTATCTCCAAGTCATCTGCACTGCAGATATGTTGCGAACCAAGTTCTTTCCTTAGCAAAAAGAGGCCAAAGACAGTTTTGCTCAGGAGGTTGCACTGTTCAAGCAATATGGATGTGGGTAGCCTACTGCATAAAGCTCTACGCTTGAGCAGTGCAGACATGAGCTTGGCTGTCTAGACCAACAAAGACGTAGTAAATATACTCACACTGATATGCAGCATTAAGATGAGAGTTTTTATTCTTTCCACTCCAATCACTTTTTATGGAATCATTCCATTGGTACTGATACATGGAATGGCTCTTTCTACCAAGACCCAGCATGTAGCTTTGCCAAGACACATTGCAACAAGCTAAAAGGGGGAAAATGAGGTAGTCTCCTATCACCTTCCTTTTTTTTTTCTTTCCACAATATAAAATCTTTCCAGCTTAGACTGTAGACTAAGTGTAGTCTTAAGTGCCAGATAGCACTTAACACCCATTGCAGTGGATATGACAATATAAATTCAGTTTGTTGTAATGCTTCATTGCAAAAATCACTAGAACCAATAGAAAATTGTATTCTAAAGGATCTTTCAGTTCAGTAAAAACACTGGTTTACATAAGAAGGAAAAATGGCACATATATTTATTTAAATCCAGCTAGTGAACAAATTGCAAGACTGCGTGAGAGATGGATGAGTTCTCCATATTACGAAATTAATTTGAGCCAATACTCATCTCACCCAATATTACCTACCAAAAGTCCTTAAGGAGCATAAGGTCCCTAAATTTTCCCTTTAGTCAGTCTAGAAAAATAGATGATGCTAAAGAATGATTCACCCCCTATAATTCCCTATAACTGATTAGTTTGGGGATCACCTCTCTGAATTCAGCAGCTGTGTACAAAGAACATGGCCCATGAAGCAGCAGCATGGCTTCCTGGAAGTGGTTTCTATAACTTACAGGTGTTTTAGTTTGCTGCTTCTCCTAGGAGTAGGATTGAGTCCATACATTCATGTTGCTCACTCACACTACTCTGGAGCAGGTGCCTTCATCCAGGTCTAGCGGTTCTGAAGCCATTGCTGTTTCCTCTGCTTATCAGTGGCTCCCACAAATACACATCTCACAGAGAGTTGTGCAAATTCACCCCAGAAGCAGGTGAAATAAACCCCATGTTCTTTGTGTATTGCCTGTTTTGTCTAATTAATACGCCACATGGTCTCCCAAGGAGGGAATAAGAAATACTTTATGAAAGAGGTGCTTTTTTTAATAAAAGTTCCCTGGGACTTCAAAAACCACCCCACCTTTTATTAAAAGTCATTACACATTTAGATAGATACATGCACACGTACTTAAATGTGTTTCAGCAAACACCTTGGAAATGCATGAATACAAACATTTTCAATTAATTACAGGTCCATCTGGTCTCTGTGGGTTGTTAGCAGGGTATTTAGTTTTATAGTTACACACTCAGGTTCTCAAATTCAAATCCAGCTTGTAAACTGTGGATTGCACTCCAGTCTGCAGTCATTAACTACTCTCAGCCTGAGGGCTATACTCTACATCCAGGGCTGTTTTTGAAGCATAACTCTCCAATCTTGGGGTGCAGTTTTTGGGTTTTTTTTGTTTTGCTTTCACATCTGTTTACTACAGAAACTGAATACAACCTACAGTTTAAACAAGGACATACCATTTACATATCACCATATTTTATGACAGAATTTGTATTCAAACAGCTTAAATTAAGGGTATGAAAAAGCTTATTCTAAGGTTATATATATATATATGTATATATGTAGGGTATATTTGGCACACATCATTATTAAGAAAACTGGCCAAGTAAGACAAAGACTGCTTTTGCCATCAGTAACTTTTTACAACCCAGGAATTTTTACTTAAAATGAATAATAATTGTATAAATAACTTATTTTTTTTCCCCTAATAGTTTAGACTGTGTGGTCATATATTTTGAAAGATCAGTTACCTTCCAGTACAAAAAAGGTGACAACCTGTCTGGTAAAATTCAATGAAAACTACAGTAAGTGCCTTGAGAAGACAATGAAGTTACTTCCTGTTGTTCCCCATAGCAATATGTCCTCTGTGCAGGATGACGTGGTCTCTAAAACCTGAAATTCATATAAAAATAATTTCTACCTGAGTTGTTACTGGCATTCCAATCATTACAAGAAACAAGAAAACAAAAATAAACAAGTCAGTTTGAGGGAATGTATTCCTATGAGATTCACGTTTTCCTGGGACCTATAGGAGCTGGGAACTTATTTAAAAGAAGAACAGGGTTCCTTGGGAAGCACCAAGACAGGGCTCCTGGGCAGAAGCAAAAGTCAATGTGTATTCCTTCTCCTTTATTCAGTTCTGTTTTTTTCCCTTCCTCTTATTAATACATAGCAAGCCCATTTACTCTACCAATTTCTATCATGAGTTTCTAATACTGGAGGCTTCTGTTGTTTTTCTGACATGCAGAAAACTCAGCAGGGAACCAGCCATACTTCCCTCCTGCTGTTTTGTAAATTGACAGATCAGAGTGTGACCTAACTGCTTTTTAACAAAAATGTGTAAGTTATTTCAACACTGTTATGTACTGGCCTCTAGGGTTCTGAACAACGAAGACAAGTGGTAAAACCTCTAAACCCATAATTTCATCATAAACTGCTTAGACTCATGTTCGTCTTCCCACTGGCATTGCTATGTCAGATTATCATGTGTGTTGAAGGATATTGATATGCCTGGACACAGAAGTTTAATTTCCAGAAAGACAGTCCTGGAAAAGTGAGAGTAACAGGTAAGGCCTTGCTTGTTTGTGTTTGCTCTCGTGCGATGTAAGCAGTTCTGTTTATTTTGTTCTTTCTATTCACATGACATCAGTATAAAGCATTTCTGGTGCTTTCCTTACATTTTTAAATCCTTACATGATAAGTGTATTTTTTTCTCTGAATCCCTTTGGAATAACTTTTTTGACATCTTTTTAAAAAGTCCTACATAATATGGAGATACACTTCAGATTGAATATATGGCCTTAAAAAACCTTGTCCTGGCAATACTGTCTTAATAGATCTATTCTCAGTGTAAGATGTTGTCCTCATCAGTCTCAGCTCACTTTTCAGCTGAGAAAGATGAACACTTTCCTTTCTTGACAAGGCAAGTACATACTTCAGCTCTAGAATTGACTCCAGCATTCTTTAACTAAATTATACAGTGTGTACATTTTAAAAGAAAAGAATCTGTCTGGTTTGTCTTCAATTAAGAAAACATTTATAATAAGCTTAAAAGTGATCCCTGTGTGTTTGTGAGAGGCACAGAGACACGCTTTCAGGGGTAAAATAAGTGGTCTGTAGTTTGTTTTAGGTAGTCTTGAAGTCAGAGAAGTAAATTAACATTTCTCTGACCAGCATACAGCCACATCTAATCTTGAAGGCAGCACATAAAAGAAGCATAGAAAAACAATTTGGCATCAACCATCACTCAAAAAATTTCTGTCCTTGCAGACAGTGAAGAGCACTCCCATTTTGCATATTTTATCTCTTCAACTCTGCTTAAGAGATGACATTACAACTTTTTTCTGCAATGACCAATGCTTTTGTCATTCCAGTTCTTCTACTTATATTACAATGTTCATAAAAATATGTCCATTGACTTTGACTTAAGGATGCAAATTTGGAAAGATGGATGGCTTCTGAAGCTCTGTTGACATTTTTTCTATAACCAGAAGGTATCTTCTAGTTGTCTTCAATGATTTTAGATCCGTGCTCTTCCATTCAGTTCACTGTCTGACTGAGCCCTGCCTGTTTCTCATGTGCACTGGATTTTCTTTTCTTAGTAGCAAAGAAGAAAGTAAACATACCTTTTCCAGTCTACTTTTTGCATATTTCTTTTGACTCAGATTTATTCCATGTGGTTCTGCTTCCAAAACCTATAAGAAAGACCTCAGTCAAATGAATAGTCACCTAGGGTTCCCTTCACAATCAGATGGAGTGAGACCGGGGGGGAGGTCCTCATAGACTGATCTTACATGATTCTCTGCAAGTAGTTTTCTCTCTCCACTGACTACAGACTGGGGAAACCCTAGGCAGAAAGAAGACATATGTGCTCCCCATTTAGACACTGATTATTTGTCTAAAATTAGACAAAATAAAGAAGAATCCGATTCACTACTAAGCACTGAGGTCCATCCATGTACTTCCAGGTGCTGGTTATTAATTTGGTTTTCTCATTGCTTTATCTGAATTTAAATTTATGCATTTTCCATATGATTTCAAATTTAGATTACATTTATCTCACTTTGTGGCACTGTTGATTTTTCCTAGGAAGAGTTCCTCTGAACTAAATATGCTACCATTATCTTTCTGGCTTAGCTATGCTTCCCCTGATGACAATTAGGAACTCTTACATAATGACATAATTCACCACAGTGGTTTTTTTCAGTTTTCCTTCTCCTGTGAACCACCATTGTGCTCTTAATTGTGAACTGCTCTACAGCTTCATTCCTCAGGTATGCATCCTTGCGGCACTTCAGATCTTTCGTCACCTTGAACATGTGCAAACACTTAACGAAGCTCAAGGGCATCAGCAGACAATTTATTTGGACTGGGAAAAATTATTTTGAGTTCTGAATCTTTTAGCAGCTTCTTTTGGAGTGCTCTGCCCTAAATGGTCTCATAATTTAGTCAGATATAAAGGACTGAGTGTCATGGTTTCCTCAAACCAGGGCATTAACTCCAAAACTGAAAAATATCCTTGTACAACTTAAAATTGTACAAATTCCTCCAAAATACTTGCAAACCTTTTTTTTTTTTTTCTGAGTCTGCTTAAAATCATTCACATGTTTCATTTTTATGTGAAGTGTGAAGTACTCCTTGAATTTTATACTGCACTGTCAGAGTTACCCTATCTGTTTGAGCTACTGAAAACCATTAAAACATCAAGTGGTTCAAAACCACCTACTGTCAGAAATGAGGCTGTCTTCTGTCTTTGTTTTTGCTGCTGTCCATTGCTTGTAGTTTCTTTTAGACTTCCTGCAGTTGTCCTCCATGTTTCCCAAGGTGTTTAACTCTGCTGGGGCCTTGAACAACTCCTTTCTTCTATTCAGGTTATATACCTCATTTGATTTTATTCCTGTTCCAGTGTTTGGCTCAGCCACTACAAAGAAGAGGGAGATTGCAGAGACCAGCTCCACTTCATGAAGATGTTCTTAAAATGCAGAAAAATGTAAGTCTTCCTTTCTTCACAACAGGTCATTTTCTTCCAATTATCACATGCAAAAACGTCCTAAAGGGGGCGTTTCTCACTAAGTGAGAAGTAGTAAGAGAGAGGGCGTAAGAAGATGGGTCAAGAGTGTCCTTGGACTACCCAGAACTGGCTGTGGCCTACTGAAAAAATGACTTCTTAAAAAGAGAATCAAACATAGCAGCTAATGAGCCTAAATAACAAGCACTGTCTTTTCCCTTTTTGAGATCTCTCTCTTTGTGCCTTCCTAGCTGCTTGGGCAATAAATATCCCTTGGGGCAGAAGAAAGCAATTGCATCTCAAAGAAAATGGCAACCTGGGCTGGAGATACTACTCTGTTGAGGTTTGGTTTTGAGACATTCAGCAGATGAAATGGACATACCTAAAAAAAAAATTAAAAAAAAGCATACAAGAAGTCCTGTGATACAGTTCTCAGCTTCCCCTTTTCATTCTTCTGAGAGTTCAGAAATAGCTTCATTATCTATAGCAAAATAACTCCACTCAGCTGAAACATTTTCTGGTTTTGACATTTGATTTTGTACAATATTGGCATAGAACCAAAATATTTTGAAGCTTTTCAATGAAAAGAAAAAATCCATGAGGCAAATACAGATGGAAATACAGCCAATGGCCTAGCTAACTAGGTCACTTAGTAGTGATATGAACTCTTCTTGTATCTGTTTCTCTTAGTACAAATAATCAAATATTTACTGCATTAGGAAGGTGATTAGCTGTTTATGGGCTGATGATAAAGGATCTTGACTAGGCTGCAAGACATATAGGAAAGCTCCTTTTCTTAATTATGCAAGTCAAGAGACTTGGTCTATCTGTAAGACCCAACTGAATCTTATAATTACCAGCATACGGTTGTCCTGTGATGATGATCACCCTTTTCATCTTCCAAAAAATCCTTCCCCGATGCCAAAAAAAATTATATGCATTAACTGGAAGATGCTACATTTCATAAACCCTATATTTTTTTTCTGAAAGTTTTAATGGCAAGACTCCTTATTCAAAAATTTATAACCAGTTGTGAAAAAAGCTGAGTTTTACTTAAAGTTATCTGATGAAAACGGATGATTGTTTCATGAGAAAAACTTCTTTGCAATACTTATATTTTCTTCAGATGTAACTAAAAATATTCTTTCAACAAAAATAGAAAACTAAAAAATACTTTAGTAAAATAGATTTCTTTTTTAAATTGAGGTTTATGAAAAAAAAATATTTGTAATTTTTCACTCAGAAATTTTTCTTCCACTTTCCTAATGAGATTTACATCCATTATTCTATTTACAAAGTATCAAGGGCAATTCTTCACTCAGGATTTGTATCTGAAAAGTTACTAGTTCTTCTCATTGATGGCAAGAGTTAATCCATCTCTGCAGTATTTCAACTGTTTGCTGTTGTGATAGGATGGAAAAAATTATGTTATGGTAAAAATGGAGTTATGCAGGAATAATCAACATCCCATGAACGAAGGGAACTAGTTTGCATACAAGACAACTTTTAAAAGGCCATGTTTTAAAACAACATTACATTTGCTTGCAAGGAACCAGTACATAAAATCACCATAGAGTGCCCAGTGCTTGCTTTTCATTACAGTGCAGGGATGAGTTCCTACACAAATATCTGACCAGTGAGCTTTGGATTCCAGGACATCACGATACCCTGCTGTTGTTTTGATAGAAAAGAAAGAGTGATGAAACAAACTGGGCATTTCAGTCTCTCCTCTACCTCAACTTAAAACATAAGATGCTGTGAGTGTTGTTCTGTTGTACACTGATCAATGTGATTGTAACTTTGAAGGTGGCTGTGCATCATGCAGTAAAGATATCTTTGATTAATCCCCTCCTGGTTAGTTTAAGTGATAGAAAGCCCCCTGAGGACTTAGGCTTGCTCTCCTTCATTGCAGAGATCAGAGACAAATAGTTTCTTCCTATGTTATTCTTGTCTTGTGTAAAGAGGATTTGTACAAGGAAGTCCCTGGTGTAAACAGTATTGAAAAATTGTTCTAAAGGATTAAAGCTCCTCTAACGATCTGACCCAAGGAGTGTGTCTTCTAGCAGCCTGCACTGATGTACAGAGGTTTGAGCTTCAAGTAATGAGGCAAGGCACTGGACATAATGTTTTGATAAGATGTGCAAGACAGAAGCCTCACTCATTGGTATATTTATTAGAATAAATGTTAGTGACACTCCTTCCTGGCTAAAGGGAGGTAATTTTGCCCAATAAATTATAAACACAAGAGCACACTAGTGTAGCATCTACATTTTTGCCTCTTTATATGCTTTGAGAATAAAAGCAGGTGAGTACTGGGGAAGTAGAATGAGGATGAAATGCTATAGCTCCACTGAATTCTCAGCATGTTCTGTACTGTTACTTTAAGGCTGAAAGGGATATGATTTTTTTCCCATATCAGAATGTTGTCCAATGTCACTTTTAATTTAATAAACAACAATGTCTGTATGACTGTCAAAAAATTCTCTGCAGCTCACTGACCTTTCTACAACTTTATCCAATATGAATTTGCTTTCTTTTTAGACACTGCCAAAAAGACCAACTTTTGCACCTCAAGTAGAACTTCAGCAAGGAGTTCATGTTTGGAGCATCTTTCAAATTCAGTGCCTGTCTGTTATCAAATGTACATTTATTAGTTTTTCTGATAGCCAAAAGTCTAAGGAAAAGGTAGAACAATTCCATTTACTGGACAGAATTCTTATATAAACATCCTGCCCATTATTTATTTTTGGAAATACAGAAGCAAATTGAGCTGTTGAACTATAAGGTCACATTTGCTTAGGGCAAAATCTCTGTGTCAAGATTTCAGCCTGCCTACAGTTCTTTTCTTGCAGAAGGGAGACTACAGAGGAAAGAAAGATATAGACTGAATGCCAAAAACAACACTCGAAAGAAATCTTGTTCTTCCACAGAACAACTCAGGAAGTAGACATAAAAGGAGAAGTAAAACAGTTGATGCTTTTCTGTATAAATTGTGACTCTGGAAAAAACTATTGTTTGCATGCATATGTACGTAAACTGACATAAAAATAAGATGGCCTGGACAAACTCAAATCTGTTTTTTCAGGGCTTCCTACATCTTGACTGGGTAATTTGATGTTGTTTATTGGTCCTTATTTGCAGTTTTGTGAACAGGAGGTTTATTTGTATTTCTCATGGAAAAAAAAAAATCCAACAAACTGTCTCTGAAATACTAATAATGATATGGGCCAAAAGTGGTGTAGTTTTTAAATTTATCACCAACATCTGTCATATAAATCAGTGGAGGAATAGATAACATTAATTATCTTCTTAGAGGACTACCTTTTTAGACTGGGCTAGTCTTAGAGTTACAGCAACAAATACAGATACTTGGCTATATACCTGCTCCTGGGAGCATGGCATCTGGGTCATAGGTCCCCTGTGCCTCTCCTGGCATCATTCACTTCCCACTTCCATGATACTGGACCTGAGCTACCCTCAGTCCTTCCAACATTTCTTTGCTCTTGTGTTGTCTCACCTCTCTGCTGTCCTCAGCCTCATTTCTTTGCTCTGGTGACACCAGCTCTCACACGGACGTCCTATTTGAATGCAATGTAATAAACTGACAAAGTCTTAAATGTGGCATTGAAGGAAAATATTCCACCTTTCTACCCTCCCCATTTAGCTTGTTCCAGCTTAATGTCTTGCTAGACTTATAGCCTGAATATATCTCAAAGCACTTTTGTTCTCAGTCTGCCCATGGATCCTTTGAGTCTCCAGCACCCTGACTCCTTGCCCAGGTTTTGTACCACAGTTTCACCAGTGTCCTTTCATGGACCAGCTGTTGTATCCCAATTCTTTTCCCACCCTCTCCTTATCGCTTGTTCTTCTTTGCTGACCACATTGTCTCCTTTTGCTTCCTCTGCCCCTCTTTCACTGCTTTCTGGGTACAAGAGTAAATGACTTCTTGCTGGCCTGCTGCTGCTTTCACACCAGGGTCTTCCAGGTTCCCATGCAGACATGAGCAACAAGATTAGTCCACCACAGTCTGCAGTATAAATTTAATGGAGAATTCGAAACAATGCAAGCTCTTTGGCAGATGCAGAAGGGAAACCGACCAAAGTAGACAGGATTTTCAATTAATAAAAAATTAGAGTAGTTCCATTATTTTGTATTTCCAAACTTCCCATCCTCATGTATGAAATAAGAACATTGTCAACACAGCCCCCACTTCATCAGGGTGCTTAAGCATATATTAATCATCTATATTTATTCAGCAAAGTGTTCAGCAGATGTTTTACTTTAATTCTCACAGAGGTCAGCATATAAGAGCATATTTAAATGCTTACGATAATAGAATTACAATGAAGCATCTGGGCCAAAGAAGAAAAGCAGTCTGCAGTGCAAAAAGTAAAATAAATTCAAAGAGCTAAAATTATCAGATTCATTCCTCTTTTACACAACACCTCGTCAGAACTGAATAACAGAATATTAGACACAACATCTAATTTTGGTGTACTTTTGTAAATTTGGTGTCTTTTGCAAATTTATTTTCTTGGATATATTTCTTGGTCAGCTGAAATGGTTTGTATAAAGATTTCAGTTACCTTCCTCCATCTGCACTTTCCCTAATTTGCCACATTTAGCATATGACCAAGTAAGAGAAAACCAAGAGCACAGGAGCTCTCAGGAAAGCAATCACAGATTCTCCATTTACTGCTGCAACAACTCCCTGAAGATGATGTGCTATGCTTCCTTTCCATTTTTACTTGGTAATCCTCAAAAGCACATCAGATGGATGACCTCTCTTGTCCTATCCTTGACCTTGAACATTAATTAGTTTATGCTTTGTGACTGACTCCTGCTGACTAGTATCTCTGAAGTTAATCATGTCACTAGGGACATTTGTGTAAGCTTAGGTTCTATGTAACAGAACTAATTATAAAAGGAGATGTGAGGTTATTTGGCTACAGAAGTGTGTTGTTTCATGCGGTTACAGAAAAAACAGTTGAGTTTTCAGATGTTACTGTTGAGAGGAATAAGGCAAATGTGAACTGGCTTCGTGCTGTTCACCAATTCATTAACACCTCCATTTGACTTTCTTCACTCTCCCTCACCCATGGCAATATCCTATGGAAATGGTCCTTCTCCTTGTTGGAGGGGCAGGAGCAAGGAATAAGGCTTTAGTGCAAATTTCTACAGAAAAGCTTGGTGCAAGGAAGAAAGAATGCAGGAGGACAGGTTGCTTGAAATTATTTTTATAGCAATAGAGGAATGTATCTCTCTTTTTTGCATTTATCCTTTGGTAGTGCCATCATCTTTTGAGGTGCTCTGTATCCTACTCCCATGAAGTGAAATTATACCCTGAATAGTTCCTGAAGATGGCTTTTTGTACTTGGATTTTGCCTCAGAACAGAGAATTTTGGCATTTAAAATATTGGTTTCCATATATTATATCTCCATTTTTATATATCCATTTAAAATATTGATTTCCATATATATATATATATTTATATGTGCATATATATATATATATGTATATATGTATATATATCTGTCTCCATTTCCTGACCCTGCAAGGTGGTGTGAGGTCAACTTTTGGCCAAAAGTTAGAGCTTGGGCCAGTGAAATCAATGGGAGTTCTTATAAAGTTAGCACTGGTCATTCCAGCAGTATACAGTGGTGTTTGTCCCCACTATATAACTCTGAAGTGATCTTCAGTTAGGACAGTGGTAAAAATACAGGTGACATGAGAAGAAGCTTGAAACTTTACCTATGGCACTCACTGCATCCTTTTCACTTTGTTTTTACACTAGGAAGCTGAAAAACAAAACCGCTAGAAAGCAAAAGTGTAAGCTACTGATTTGAAAAGAGGAATAGTATTTTACCATGTATCCAGTAAATTTTAAATTAGAAAGGATGATGTTGCTACTTAAGTAACAGGAAAAAATTACTAATAGAAGCTGAAATTATGTCTAAAATTAGTGAATAGTCTGTCGTATTTCAGATAGGATATCTGCATGTTATAATTTATATAATATGCCACTGGAAGCATGTAAGTGCCAGAAAATACACCCTGACCATGAAACTGATTGCCAAGGAGGATAAAAGGTATGTTCTGAAACCAGATTAATTCTGACCCTCATAGCACACCTCCTGCAGTACTTGTGGATAACAGAACAGCTGTTTCAATAGCTAGCACTCCCCATGAATGACAGCAGGAAGACTTATGCCAATGTCAATCATTTCTTCTGATGCTAAAGCATTCCTCCTGATGCTAGATCTTAAGCGCATAAGAGATAACCTCACTTATGCTGCCCTAACAAGTACAGGAAATCAAAATGTCTTCATTTGCAAAATGCTGGTGGCGCAATCCAAGTCCGCCAGAGACCCACTCACGGTACTGCAGCCAGCAGCAGGCTGCGAGACTGAAATGTTCTTCAAAGTTTCAATCACCTAATGTGTGAAATTACAGCATTTCATCCATATGTTCTCATTGCACACATTTTAAAGGGGCAGTTAAGAAATTCAAATCAGGGACAGTACTGATCACATAATTATACCTAAATATTTTCTGAATATGTGCAGTGAAAATGTGATTTCTGTCTAGGAGAGTGGTTGGCTTAGCACTTTCTCCAGCAAGCTTGTTTGAATTCAGAGCAGACTGAATTTCTTGGAAACTGTCATGCTTCAATATGCTGTTATTTAGTCTAAGTAAAATACGTCAAAAACTTAATTCCAGTGTGGTTCAAAACTATCACCACAACTAGGAGTTGTACATGCACTTTTTTTCAGTGTTAACAAGGACAGAAAGGTTCTCCCAACCTTCCTGTGTAACTAAGGTCATACTGATTATGTTTCTTAAGGCACAGTGCTCTGAGAAAGCCAGTATTGTGACTATTCTGCTGCATGAATTTGGCCACCACTAAAGTCATTCCTCCATTTCCTAACTATTTTAAAATAATTTAATTTAAGTTAGTATTTGTGTCACTATCTATATAGAATCAACTGAAATGATGGGTTTGATTTAACAACTGGGATAATACATGAGGTTTTTTAATTTGCATCAACTAGGAGTTACATACTCTTTTCCAGGATCTACCTAAGTACGGTTAGCAAAAAATCACTGGGTTTTTTTTTTAACTGCTTGGAAGGACTCTCTAGTATTTTACATGTTTGGTTCTTAATTTGATTCCTAAACTTTGCCCTGTAGAAAATGGTATTTTATGTTTTTTACTTTCCTGTTCCTTTGCTTTCTTGTTTTGGTTATTTTGCTGTCAATAGTGGAAACCTGTTCCTTCCACTTCCATTCTCTTTAGAGTGTATAACCTCTACATGCAGGCATCTGAAGGAGCTCTCTGGTTGGAAGGAAAGGGATGATGGTCCAAGATTAGCAGGGTAGTACCATAAAGGTATATTTCTTTGACTCCAAAATTTTAGGTCTAAAGATCAGAAACAACCAAGGATGATCTGGAACAATCAGGAATGTACATTAGATGTAAAAAGAGGAACCAGTTCCAATGTCTTTGAAACAAAAAAATTTACTTTTTTCCTCCTTCTCCCCTCCAGTCTGAATTCTAAGTGTCTTACTCATCTGAAAAAAAAAAAAGAAAAAAATGTATCAAAACAGGTCTGTTTAATATAGTCCTCTTTACATCAAACATAAGACCATGAGAATGACTCCAATAAGGACCTCAAAATTCCACATAGGCCTACATACTGTATTTAGGTTCTAAGTTGTTTCCATAGTAAATATCCAAGAATTCAGTACCCTGAATAATTTTTAGGTGAACACAGATAGCCCTGAAACTTTCTGTAAACACCTAAAACTGAGATACTGAAGATGTTTTAGAGGAAATACATTCAGGATTTTTGTCTCCACTGCACATTTCTTGTTTGATTGTTTTTCTCAGCTATTTTACATTGTAAAGCTCTACCTTATAATTCCTGTCTAATTCTGGGTTCTGATTTTGCTTTTATACTCTACAGTTATTTAAACCCATGCAAAGGAAATGTGAAGAATAGCTACACAGACCTGCATTCCATAGGCAAGGTAGTGCAGAATCCGGTCTAGAATGATGGCTGGTGTTTCAGTGAGATTATCATCATGAAAGACAAAAAGGAGTCCTTTTGAAATATCTTGTTTGATTTATTCTTTGATATCCCTAGCTTTGTTTTCCTGGTATTTAATAAACTCTCATTAAAGGTAAGAGTCATAACCCAAAATTCTTATATAATATATAGTCTGTGAGCCAGATCTGGCCACGAGACTATTTTTTCTAGTCCCAGGAAATGTTGTACAGTCAGCTAGACTGAATACATTGATAGTAAGAATGTTTAAAATGTTGCACGGGAGTGCAAGTTGTCGATAGGCAGACCCAAGTCAGGGCTGGTTTGGTTTGTTAGACCACATGCAACACAGTACAAGCATGGATCTCCCTGATCCTGCCGAAAATGGCTGACTCCGGAAAAAAGCACACTAAGATTAGCCCTGGACAATTATTGGAAGTTGTGATCTTCCTTTGTTCACATTCCTTTTCTACTTCTTTATTAAAATAAAACTCTTTTAAAAGTATATGGTACTACGAACCAGTTACGTTATTCTTACTGTCAGTAATAACATTTAGAAATGGTGCAAAACCAAAACATATAACAAATTTTAGCAAACTTTTTGAACATGATAATTTGAAGTTAAACTGTACCATTAGGTTTGTAGTTATGAACCCACCAATAAATGAAGGAAAGAAACCTTTGAAGTTTGAAATTCATTGCCAGAATGTAGTTGCTTGTGCCATCAACTAGGAAGTATCTGGGGTGGGAGGTGTTATTGGTTATGATTATTTTCAGCAGTGCTGTCCTGACATCATCCTGCTACCTTTATCAAAAGCTGCCACATCCTCCCTGGACTTGGCCAAACTCACATGCGTACAACAGAATAAGATGAGCTGGTCAAGCAGCACCATATTTTACCTTCTTACTTGACCCTCCTACTTGATCAATTTTCAAGCACCCAAGTTACATCAGCTTCATTCTACATACACATATGCATCTAGTCTCTGGTCATCAAAGTGTATTAGAAGGAGCAGTTTATTAGAAGAACCTTAGAAAATACATGAATGTCAAAATATGAGACAGAAGCGTTACTGATGCTGTCTTCATTCTGTAGCCCAGGAAGTGTCACACATAAGTTTCCAAACTGCATCTATATAAATGACTGCATCTATATAAATATCTATTAACTTCATTGATACCTGTGGAAGTATAAATCTTCTTAATTCTGCTCTGAGCTCACTGAAGAGTGGACTCAGTTTCCCTTTGAATCCACAAGCTTGGTTCTGACATGGGATGTTAAGATATATTCTTATTCTATTCATTTACTCTACTTGGCCAGTGTATTTATTCTGTCCTTGGCTTTTTTTTTCCCACTTGCTTCTCCACACTTTATCCTCCACAACCTCAACTCAGTAACCTTTCACCAAACTGTGTGTGAGAAGGAAAAGCTAATGGGTGGATCTCTAGTGTCCTGGAAAGTGAAATCTCTCAGTCAGGCAGAAATAGGATTTTGAGGTGGGTTTTGTCTTACTCAGTTTTAGCTGTGTAAAGGCTAAGCTTCTCAATTATCTGTGGTGAGAACTGGCAATGGGCAACCATCTTAAATCAAATATCCATGAAGGTGCCTATCTTTCTCTATTGGCTATTGGGGAAGTCTGTGAATAGCCTTGGCTCAGACACCTATTTTTTATGTCTAAAGCTTGGACAAATAATTCTGTCCATAGTCACCATAATAACTGTCACTGTAATCTTTAGTTATTACAGTAAGTCCTTCAGCACAGGAAAGATCATACGGGATCAATTTTGCTGCATTTGACTAATCATCCTTTCTTCAGTGCTGTGCCCTGTCTAGAGCACTGAGTAGTTTCTAGAAATGTAAATCAGTGTTAAGCTTCAAATGTACCTCTGTATTAAAAGAAACTCTAGTATTTCAAATTCCTTATGCTTTATATGAGATAAGATACTCATCCCTTTGAAAAGCAAACTGCTTCTGCAAGGGCACACATGAGTGACTATAAGAGTTAAATAGAAAATTAGACTTAAAATATTTGTGCTACTAGTAACAACTAATAACATGTGTTCTCTATTTGCAAACAAGCCTGATCTACAAATATCTTTCATAGAACATCATTCATAGTAGTGTAATGACAAATTCCTGCCTTAAACTAGGAAAGCAACACTCCCTCGGGGGCATTAGGGCTGTTTTGTCTGCGTGTTTTCTGGGCTTTGAATTTGAATGAAAAATTGCACTTACTCCTGTTTTCAGAATAAGGAAAACCGGAAGGGTCTGTGTATTCTTGAGTAAGCACATGCTCCTGATAAACAGAGAAGTGTGTGTTAGAGATCAACAACCTTGAAGAACAGCAATGCTGACTCTTCTAAATATTTGTGTCAGACACATGAAATCCTTTGGAAGAATTACTGTGCAGAAACCTGTGGATTTGCCATAGAACAGTTTAGCTGCCAGCAGCATCCTTTTTACAGCTCCCCATGCATTTATTGCTATGTCAATAAGGCAGAGGTCAGAAAAGACAATATGAATTGTACTGCTAACAGTCTACTCTCTCAGAAAACAGTGACACACTGTAGGCCAATCCTTATTTCCTTCATACACATTGGTCCTGAATACACAATGTACCCCAGCAAATTCCTAGCTTTAAGCACTTAATATCTGCCCTAGCATATATGTATCCCCAGACTGAGTCCTGAGACGAATTTCCTGTCATGATCATATTTGATGTACAAGATCTAAACACATCCTCTAGTTTCCTTAGGAAACAGGGGGCTGCTCCACGCTCCAATAACATCTGTAATATAGATGATCAGAGGATCTGCACAGTGGAATATACTGACCACACCTGTCACACCAAACAGAGACACCCAGTTTGAACTGGGAGGCTGCAAACGGGATTACAGTTAGACATAAGCTAAAAGAACTTGCAAAATTGTGGACACTTGAGCCTGTCCCTCACAAAAAACATCAACTCCTGAGGGACTATACTTATGAAAAAGCTGATGGGACTGATGCTTTTTACATATAATATAGCTTAATCTAAATTGAAGAGATTCTAAAGGAACTATACTATTTCCTACTGGCTCCGGTAGAATGGGTCCATGTGTTACAACAGCAAAGTCTATAAAGACAAGCACCTTGAGGCAAATACTACTACTAAGCCTTCACTCCCATTTAGAGGATTTATTAAAATAATATAAAAAGGAAATAATAGGAACCATCATTTTAGCAAGGTGACCTTCAGAAAGGACATTTCAAAAGAGAAACTGCAATTCTTTACACATAATACATAAAGTGCACAGTACGCAGCCATGTTACTTTGAACAGACTGCACTTAGAGCTTTCAGCATGTTGGTGAAAAGAGTGGGGATGTTAATTGCATAATTGCAGCTTTATATAATGGTATTTATGTTAGCTGAATTTATAATTTACTATTACAGTATGCTGTAACGGATTAATATCCACTTATCAGTCTATGAACAGCCCTGTATCCATTACACTGAAACTCACTTAAAGGTAGAATAATGACACTAATAGAATAAATGTACTGTTCACAGGGCAGTCCGTTTATTTAAAGGAACGTGTGAGGCATCAGCAAGGACAGAAAGTCCTTGAAAGGGACATCTGCTCAATATTAGACTGCAAGATATACCTGCAGATGTTCTAGGCTTCTATTGAAAGTAATATTTAGCATAATCTTCACCAAGAAGGAAAAAAAAAGACAATATAAGAACTTGGCCCTTTGTATTGTTGAACATCAGGGGTGACTCCTTCCAGTTTCACAGTCCATCTGAATAATAAATAGTGTTAATGGTCAATTACGTTGATAAAGATACAGGGCATCAGTACATTTACACCAAGCCCATACATAAAGCACTGTCTAATGGATGCATGACAGGAGTACACTGATCTTAGTTACCTCTTGCATGGCCCTGTTCAGGGCAGCATGCCATGGTTTGGGCCATCTTCTGGGTCAATAGCACATTGGTATAGGCACCCAAACACGTTGGCATCACATAATAAGGAGATATTTATGTTACACGGGGATTTTTTTGTGGTTCATTTATAAGAGATGAGGTCAACAGTTTGCATTAGCTGATAAATCCACAATTTTTGTGTCAGTCTGGCCTCTCCATATAGGCTCACAATATAATGCAGACACTGTGTAGGACTAATGGTTGAGATCTGTGTCTGAGGTAGCTGTGTCTTTTCTTATTCTAGTGAATGGGTAGAAATAAACACTGCTAGGGTGCAATTCATCTTATCCTAAAATAGGCATCTAAAATGGTTCACCTGTAAAACACCCCAGAAGTGCCTATTTATCTCCACTAACAATAAAGATAGCCCCTAAGGTTAGACCTAGAATACACATTGCAGGTATTTTTATGTTTATTGAAATTAATTGGAACTTTGATGTGAGTTAGATTTCCAAGCAGAATTGATTTTTCATGTTTTTGATTACATCTACAATTTTTTAGTCAGCAAAAAACAGCAATACACAGTCCAAATACTGTGAACCAGCTCACAACTATAGTGCTAAAGTTTAGGGGTCATTAGAAGTATGGGTCAACCTATAATGTGTGGAGATCACAGAATGCATCAACAGGATAATCAGGAGAGCATCAACAGTGTATCTAGGATTCATTTCCCAGCCCATTTCCATTTGGTACATGGGGTTTACTACTGAGATGACTATTTGGTTTGCATAAGAGCAGAGCCCAGGTAAAAATATGGTTTATATTTCTATATAGATTCCTACATGGGATATATTTTTATATCTTAGAAAAAAAAAAAAAAGCCTGATCATACTTCATTGAAATATTAGCAGCAAATTGTAGGCAGTATAAACAATAAAACTGTCACTATCTAAAGGTGATCTAAGCAACATAAAGACTTGTCACATATCGGTGGTACTGACTGCTGATGTGGGTTTTGTTTTCTGCAAGAGGTAAAATATTTTGCATTCTGCTGTGTGAGACAGGAGTTTATTGATCAGTATATGCTGCCTTTCTGTTTTATGAACATGTATAGTGAAAGACTGTGTGTGAGAATCCTTTTATATATACATGTATATATATTGCATGTGACAAGTCGTTATATGTATATATATAAAAATATATATGACAGCCAATATCTAATGATTTTCATTATACAGGTGTACTTTTATGAACATCCTTTCTTTGTTACAGTAGTGAGGTAGAGACCACATCCCCTTCAAATTTGTGCAATAAATGGAAGGATTTTTTAGTTCACTTTTGATTTTACTTCTGTTCCAATTTGTAGTCCAAATATGTAACACCTGAAAAAAACCCAACCCCTTGTATGATGCCATAAGACAACACATTCTGATACCTATTGGATAATGATTTTCTCCACTGAAAACATACTGATTGTCTTCATGGTGCATGAAAAGGTATCATCTGTGTGGAAAGCAAAGTTGTTAAGAGTAACTTGAATTGACCAGATACTAGACTTAGTCACACAGAGTTATTTCTACATCTGATTCTATTATTAAGTAAAATTATAGTAGCCATTCAAAGTTCAGACATATCTAGGTAGGAAGCTAAGAGGAAGAAATAATAATGAAAAGGATATATACTTTCAAAATGCAAAAGACACAAAGCATTGATCAGGAAAATAGTGACTGAATGAGAGTTATGTCAGCTGAAAGCCCTCTGCCAGAGTGCCTAATGACAATTTATACAGGCGAATAAAATTCCTGTATGCACACAAAAACGTCAAATGCGAATGTAAACATGAAGAAATTATTCAAACAGTGCAATGTGACCACAAGAAAAACATTTCTGTATCTGGCCACAGTTTTTTAAAAGTAAGATGACATAAATAAGGACTGAGAGGAGGACAAACAAAACGACATAGAGATTCAAAAGTTCTTTTGGCAGCTCAAAAAAGTCAGAGAAATTGCTAGGTAGGCTTTTAAGAGAGGGAAAACTGCACTGAAAGTAAGAAAAAACAACTCTGCAAGAAATCAGAGTGCTTGAGTGGATACTGCAGTCATAACAGAAATGAAATAAAACCTAAAGTAATAAATTGGTGCAAAGTTTATGGGTTGTTTTGGGTTTTTGTTTGTTTGTTTGTTTGTTTTTTAAGTAGAGAGAACTTAACTCCTTCCGCACCTGCCTTCTACTCCAAAAGCTGAATTGCTCTCTTGAGTTACTTCTGCCTCTCATAGAGAAAGTTAGACAATTAAATTGGACTAGACAGTGAACTTTAAGATGACTTCAGTTAGGTGAGATGGCCGTGTCTGTGGTACACATTCTCACAAATCAAGGCAGTTAATGATTACAGAGCTAACTGATAATTTGTTAATGAAGGTCTACAAAAAGATGCAAAGCCCTCTTTTTTCCTGTTAGCAACAAGAAATAAAAAATTACAGTAAGTTTAAGCAGTAAAATGTAATGAAATTATAGCAGGTAAGTGACTACTTGGCTACTAGCAAATACCAAGTAAATGCTAAACAAAGCTGGTGTAGGTCCTAGAGTGAGTCTAGCACAGGCAGAATTATGCCTAAACCTTCATATTGTGCTGAAATCTGTAGCGCATGCTGATTCTTACCTTGCAGATCGGAAACACAAGCAAATGAAAAGCAACTATTTTTATGTGTTCTTCAAACTTGGGGTTATAATGCAAGACCTCCCAGAATAGTTAAGCAAATAAATTTAGAAATAAGGACACATCTTTTACGGGTTTACTCAGCATTTAGTTATGTAGACTGAGGGAAAAAATTATGCGGAAGTAATGCGAAGAACATATTGTTTCTTTCAGATAAGAAATGTTTTATGAATTTCTATGAAGTGTAGGAAAATGTATAATGAAAAATTATGCCATCAATAATGTAAAATGGAAGGAGAGTAATAGACCGAGTTAGGCCTGCAGCATTTTATTTATGTAAAAGAGGTCTTCTATAACCTTGTCCTGATAAACAAAGAAATAAATGTTTAAAACATTTTTTTTAAATAAATCTTTATGGTTTCACTCTACTGGTGAAATAAGATAAACCATAATTAGAAGAAGATACTGACTACAGTGTTATGTCTTTGAAAGCAGCATATATGAAAGGTTTACTTCGAAAGTGTTTAAGTCTAGGATGCAGAAAGTAAAAAGTCCCACAACTTATTGCTCATTCTATCATAATGTTTGCTATCAGTAGAAACTTACCCTTACTTATTTCTGGTGGTAATGTTGTTTGCACAGGTGACATAACAATTTATATGCTCAAAGGCACACTCATCGGTGATACAAATAATTGTCTTAGTAATATGTATGAACCTGCCTGTAAAAATTGTACTCAGTAAATGTGTAGGTGAAAAGAAAAGGCTAGAGTGAAAATAAACCACGGTCAACTTTTGCAGCGCAAACATATTCTGTTGTAGTTATTAGGAAATTCAGTCTTAGCCTTCTCCCTGACAGAATATATCACGTTCACCTATAAAATGGGAGGCAGTCCCCCTCTGTCAAAGATGTTGTCCCCAGAATGAGATCAGTTGAAAGTAAGAACATAACCTGATCAAATGCTGTCAGAACAGAAGAGATGAACAGAGCTTTCCAGCTTATAATAACAGAGGATCAAATTAGAGGGAACCCCAATTATCTTCCACAGGTCTGTTTGTGCAATAGCAAACTACAATAAAAGTAATGTAAAGAAAAACAGACTGCAAGTGTTCCAAGTAGACAAGAGATTTTACAAGGTTTAAAAAAAAAAAAAAAGTGTTGGTCTTTATCGTTTTTGGGGACTTCTCTGTTTGAAGAGGACTATAGGCTAAAGGACATATAAAAGGACATGGTGTTATAAAATAGTAAAAGTAACAGGAAATGTAGGATCTGGCAGCAAAGACTGGATCTTTCTTGACTTTCTTGAAGTTAAGAGTCAAGAAAATGTCAATAGTTCAAAACTCTGTAGTTATTTATATAGTGTGCTTTGAATGCTACTTTTTTTACTGTTTTTGTCTTCAGGACCAGGGAATGAGGCAGCCCATGATCTAGGTAGGCCTCCAGAGATCAGTGGAAGTTGCCAGAAGCTGTAGAAGGTGTAAAATGTGTTTTGTGTCTGTTTTTTTTCCTTCATGTATAACATGAAAGTCATCTCTATGAGATTAGGAAGATGTGTTGTGTACTTCAGCATTGCTAGCCTAAGGTCAGGGTTTGTGTCTAATGGTGATAATGAGCTCTCTCAGTTGGAGCCCCTTGTGGAGGTCAAAAGGCATTTTTAAGTTCAGTGGAGTAACATTTTATGAATGTAACCCCTTTAGAAAGAAGCAGACCAGATTTAAAGTATTGCCTAAAAAAAAGATAGATGAATGGGAAGGTATCTTGTATTAACTGGATTGCTATAAGTTTAGACAAAGGGAGAAATCACAGCTTGGAATGGTGATGGCATTATTAAAAATGTTCAGTCTAGGTGCAATCTCCAGCTAAGTGGCCAAGCACAAAAAAAAAACTGCCTCACCATTCTGATGCTAGTGTTTAATATGAAATTATATCTTTGCCTGGAAAAGAGCTCTTTGTCTGACACAGAGCATGGAGCTTTTTTATATGATGTTTATTAGGGCTTCCTAGGAATGGTGGCTAATGTAGGGTGATGAGTGCGTTACTAATTTTCTTTGACAAATGGTTCTCAGATATTTTCGATTGTGAGTTGTACATTAAACTGTAATTTCTTCCATGAATTTCCTTTTCTTACAGCTATGTGATACTGATTCCACACCTATTATATGGCAACTCTAATGCTCACATATAATGAAGTAGTATAGAGTGCTAAGAAAACAAAATTATAGCAAATAAACATAAGGTTAAATATTTTTGCCACAATGCTTCTGCAAACAAGCCACAGCAGTATGAAGCCTGAAGTAATTCAAAAACACATATCTAATCCAGATATGTTAAAATAAATTACTGACTTCTCTTGCTAGTATAATTTTTGGTTTTCCAGGATTCTAGGAGCTACCAGCATTACAGATATTGCTTTCAGCTAAACTAAAGCTAAAGGATCTGCTTTTCTGCATGAGAGGTGAGACCAGTGAAGGCTTCTGTCCTTTTACTCCTAGCAGAAATTTCCTGAATAATATGAAAGAGGGATAAGTAAGTACCAAGATGAGATACTTTCATTGGAAAAATTATTCCCTCTCATTCTCAGCAAGAACACCAGAGAGTTTAGTTGAAAATAGCTACAATAGAATATCAAATACATGACCATTTCTAACTGAATTAATTAGCTTAACAAGAAATATCTAAAACCTGAAAAAATCTATTTTTCATCAATTAAAACAAAAACATTTGAGCCGAACACAGCCAAAGCCTGGCAAAGCTGTGCCTTTTCTCTTTGAAGCAAAGGGACCTCCTCTTTCTCTTACCAGCCCTGCCACTGTTGCTGAGCAAGAGACTCCCAGGAGTTTCTGCTGCTAGCATGGCTGAAAAACTTGGGCTCAGGCTTCCTGGAAATAACACCAAGTCCAGATCCAAATCGTTTTCACACCAGCACAGTAAGGAAGTGAGTTTCCAAGGACTCAGGAGAGTATAAAGGAGTCTTTGCATTGGAAAATGTGCTGAGGTAGAGTAATTCTTGGTACAGCCATACAAAGTGCCACCAAAGGAAAGAAATGGGAATCATCTTCTGTGGACTCTGTATTCATTCCCGGCAAAGCATTTGTTATCTCTCACTGTCTGTGAATCTGGATTTATGGGATTTCTTCCATCAAACTAAGACATTTCTATACAATTTGAGTAGATTTTTCACTTAAAGATTCAGTTTAGCAATCAATACAGTAGCCCATATACTACTGAACACTTAACCCCTGTGTGGTTTTCATGTCCCTCATAACTTCTTTGATTTTTGAGCCATTTCTCTTCAATATCTTTTAATTTCAACTGCAAGGGAGAAGATGATTGTTTAAGCTGGAATAGAAAGTTTCAGCATTTGTCTCCTCTGCTGTTCTAATGTAAGTGCAAAGGTTATCTTCACTCATGACAGCTCATAATGTTGCTCCTCTGCCTTTTGTTACTTATAATTCAGTAACTGTATTGGGTATACCAAGATATTGAGTGCAGAGCACTGAACAGTCATACAACAGACACAGTTTTCAGGAAATTTCAAAGTTGGACAGATATGAATGAGAAAATGCTAGAAAGCTCCAATCATTACTATAGTCACCCTGTCAGTTACCAATTTCCCTGTACAAAGACTTACAATGTAAAACTAAAAAAATAAGGAGGGATGAGAGAAAACTAGGTTGCAGTAGAGGAGTGGAAAGCAAAGAAAACAAAACTGGGAACATAAGATGATAAATACAAGAGGAAGAAAAACATCATGTTTACACAAAGAAGTTAAAGGAAGGTCATATTAATTCTGGGATTTATGAGCACTAATATGAATTATTATTTTTAAAAAAATGTTTATTAAAGTGCTTACATACAAATGGAAAGAGATTAGCAGCAAAGATAAGAGAGCTGACAACATACACATATTTGGAACTTGCAATATTGTGGGAATAGCCCAACTGGGCTAGACAATAACAAGAATGGGGAGATTACTGAGAAAGGAGATAGAGTTTTGAGGAGACGGAGAGGGTGAGAGCATCCTGGGAGGGTTCAATAGTACTGCAAAGGATAATTCAGGAATGATATAGAGATATTTGAAAGATAACTTATTCTGAGCATATTCTGATACTCACTGCAGTGGTTGAATTATTTTAAAAACTAGTGTACAAATTGCAAGCAGATAAAGCAACATAGACACTATAGAAAGAAAACAAAGCTTTGTGTTAAATGTACATGCCAGCTGCAAATGGTTTTAGTAACTTTACTATGCTGGCTGCTACCTTAGATATAACAAAATGACGGTAAGAATGAACACAATCACACCAAAGCCCAGCTAGCCTTGTAATCTGTTTCTTTTAGGGGTTTCTTAGGAAAAACAGAAAGAGCTGACAAGTGTGCATACAAGCCCTCCCAGTTCCAGCAATCACCATTTCTCAAAGCCTTGCTCAAAAAGGCATCAGATTATTGTTTAATGGATTTTTTTTTCATTCCTGAATTTGTCTCATCACTTTGTTAACCCATTTTTTGCCTTTAGCAACAAAGACAAATCAGATCCTGAACTGCATCTGCAGGGGCTCTAATAGCAGAGGCAGAGTTGTGTTCATCCCAGTTTTCTCTGCATTGTCACATGGCACCTGGAGAATGTGTTCAGTTCTAGCTCTCAGAAGACTGGAGAGAATCCAAAGGGGGGGTATCCAAAGATGATCAAAGGGTTGGAGGAAAGACTAAAGAAGTTAAGTCTTTTCTCCCTGGAGAAGGCTCAGGGGTATCTCAGTATTCCAATACTTTAAAGGCATCTACAAAGTGGATGGAGGTTCTCTCTTCAAAAGGAGCTAAATGGAGAAGACAAGTTGCACCAGGAGAGGCTTCATCATAACACAAGAAAGATGGTTTTACTATGAGAGCAATCATTCACTGAAACAACCTCCCCAGGGATGTGGTGGGTTCCCCATCACCAGAGGTTTTCAAGATGTGATTGGACAGGATGCCAGACAGGCTGTAGGCTCCCTTTCCCACAAAAGGTTGGATAAGGTGATCTTTCAAACTCCCTTCCAAACTGGCTGATTCTAGGATATCCTATGGCAATGATTCAATTGTTTGATTATGCACTATGAAAAAGTACCTGTTTCTGTTTGCTTTAAGCTTGCTACCTGATCACTTCAGTTGGCATCTCTTTAAATCTTTCATGAAACAATGAATAAATGTTTCCTGTTCACATACCTTATGAATAATTCATGATTTTATAGATCTCTGTTTTAAACATCTTTTTTCCTATACGGAGAGCTCTAATCAACATAAGCCATTCCTTACCTTTGATCTCATTATTTGCCTTTCATTCTACTCTTTATAGTTGCCTATATGTTTTTAGTGATAAGGGACACTAGGACTCAAAGAGTGCTTAAACCATTGAGCTGCAGTATGGCATAACGTTTTCTGGTCTGTTTGGTGGTCATGACTGTTTGTTACCTCTTAATAATTCCTAACATTTGTTTTGCTCTTTTGACTGCTGTTCAGTATGGAGCTGTTATTTTCATAAAACTATCAACTCTAACTCTGACATCTTTTTTCCACTTCACAATCTGTAACACAGAGACTATCTGTGTTTATTTATAATGTTGGTTTCTTCCCAAATGTACTACTTTGTATTAATGAACCCAGAATTTCATCTGCCATTTTGCAACATTTTATGTGCTTACTCGTAACATAAACAGTGAAATTCCTTTCAAACAATCTGTGCTCATAAAACCCACATTTTGATAAATTTAAAAAAACCTTTTATGCCCTCTGCACCCACTACATAGTATGACAATAAGATAAGAGAAAGTTGAGAGGAACGTAGAGAAAAAAATCTTGAGAGAGAAATATGTATGTCTCGGTTTTCCAAGTTTTCTCTTCATCGAAAATTTATTTGTGGATAGTAACCTGTAAGTATCCCTTGTGACTGTGAAGCTGGTACTAATAAAAAGTAAATATTCCTTCTATTAAGACCATATCATATGATGTCTTAAAGCTGGTTTTTGATATAATTTGAGATATAATTGAAGTATGAGAAACCACACATATATACTTAAGACTAGATCACTCAGTTTAAAAGAAGACATTATATCATTAGCTTGAAGGTCTCCAAAACACTAGATATAATAGATTAAATGTATATCTGTAGTGAGATTACCCCAAATTGCTTGTCAGCATAAGGAAATTCATAGAGAAAGTGCTAAATTTTGCATTTTGAGAAAAATTCCTCATCTGTGTTGAAATACATAACTCACACTACAATTTATATGTTTTCTGGATTAAAGCACCATGGAAATGGATTAACCTAAGCTATCCAAGGCACTCTCAGAGTGGCCTAAAATAGTAAAATTCTTCTCCCCTAATTTTAGATAATTACATTAAAAACATTTACAGACATCACCATCAAATGTTACTGTCATATGAAATACACAGTTTTTAAGGTGTGACTCATCTGACCTGCTTTATTAAAGGGTGAGTCTCACTTACCTTCCTTTAACTATAGTGACCAGATCTCCACTGACCGTAAAGGGATCTGGGGTGATTGGTTCAATTGCAACCCATTCAAAATTGAAATTAAGCCAGTACTCTGCAGCAGCTATTCTAGACTGCATGGCATACTAAATAGCATTCAAAAACATCATATTTTCCAATCAAAATAAATAAATTAGAGACTTCAGTAAGAAAGAAGGTAATGGCTATTGAAGTAAGAAGCAGAGCCGTCAAATAATTAAGTACTCTAAGAATGCCACTCCATTTTGCATTCAGGCAGAAATCTGAAATACTGGCAGTCATGGGCTCGAGTTTAAGATTATTCTTTTTTTTGATAGTTTTAACATGCTTATATTCCTACTCAGCAGGAAACACATTAGCGAAAAAAATTCAGATGTAGTCTCACTGGAGAATTAGTCAAATTAATTTATACAAAGATCCAGCAACTGTAAGGGAATAACAATGGCAAAAACATTATTGGAATAAAATTCTCTTTGCCTAGCTGGGTAAACTTGAGGAATGACCTTTATTTCTGTTGCACAGATTGTGAAACTTTAATTTTGTGTTACAATTTTGTCTCTGAATTCTCTGTTTGGCTGATTTTGGTTTTAGCCTGGCTTTTGGAGGAAGCAAAAACTATTTGATTGTGTTGACATTTTTTCGGCTCTTTCCTCTTATATTTTTTACAACATTGTGATTTAATATAACAAAAATTTCAGTGAAGCTAAACTCCTAAAATCTTTCTGAAATTAGGGAGAAGAGAGATAAAAAGCCTGCAGTAAGAATACAGTTCTTATTAGACACAAGAAAATTTATATAAAAAAGCAAGTATGACAAAGTAGCAATAGTCTTCTGCTTGCATAATCACTCATATGTATTTTAATTATTTTCTTAGATACTTTACTAATATGTTTATCAAAACCAATATGAAAAGTCTGCAGATTCTCTGTATCAAAAATCAAATTTAAAAATATAAAAATACTTGGTGTCATGAGTATTTTTCACCTTGTAACATAATACTTAGTTTCTTCTTGGAACTTTTTGCCAGAAAATAAATGAATGCAAAGTCAACCTAAGATACCAGTCACAATGATAAGAACAATGAGTTGACTACTTCTCACACTTTCTTGTGAAATAAATTATACACATATGTGCATAAAACAAACAAATTTCCTGCCCATTCTAATAAGACCAATGCTTATGCTACTGTTAATCTGAAAGTAGTATACTAGAAAAAAACAATTAGAGAAAAATAAACGTAATGAGAATTCCACAAATTCCTCCATGGTAAATTTACTAGATTTTTTTTTTTTTCAGAATCTTAGTGGTTGGAAGGGACCTTTGAGATCATCGAGTCCAACCATATATATATGCTGCTGAATTGCTGCCAAAAAGCAAAGTGACAGATTAAATTTCTCTGAATTTGCAAAAAATGTCTTCTAACTCTTTGGATGTGCTTCAGTGGCCCTTGTCAGATTAAAAATCTTATGTTCTTAAAGCATGAAAACCATGAAATAAAACTGAATGATTCTGTCACCCTAAGGACGTACTACAGTCAGTAACACCAGTCTTGATCTGACAAAAACTCAGACAAGCAAGAACATTGAAATATTTCCATATGTTAATTTCTAGTCATTAAAAAAGGTTTAAATTTTTAATTTTTTTTTTGTAAGTATAACATGGTAAAGCTCATCCAGAAATATGAAAGAGCCTCTTGAATTTGAATATATATTTTGAGTAGGGAGAAAGACTACTGAAACCAGCTCAACAAGAAGTACTTGCCCAGAATGAAGAATATTTTTTCAAATCCCCCAATACCTTGGGAAATGTGCAGGACTACATGGTGTCACCAGTGCAACTCAATTTTATCTGAACCTATCCTAACTGTACCACTTTCTAAAGAAAAGAGATTTGGATGGACTAAAATGAAGAAATAGTATTCCAAGATTTTATGAGAACAACTTAGTAGTAATTTTCTGCTGCATGTTTGATCACAGTGTACCTGCAGGCTAGCAAACTCTTACAATACCATCACATGGTCACTGCATGGTTGTGTTTCACTGCAATCTTCAGTCAAATGATTTAAAAAATGGAAACGATTCATGTAGTTATCTTTCTTCTTCTCTTCAGCTGAGGACAGCAACCAAAATTATATTCTATAGTTCAGTAGAATTTGACAAAGTCGCTCCATTAACTTCATGGGAGATGGAGCAACTTTTCTGAATTGAAGATGTGACCTTATGTCAGATGACATAAGGAGAGTAACAGAGAAGTTGAAGGCAATTGAGTCTGACACAAGCCCTGTGTGTCATGTAGGCTCTATTCCTCTGGGAAGGCAAACCACCAGGTGTTTTAGCATTTGACTTTGTGCCAGCCCAGGCTTACATGCTTGCTTAGCCTTAAGCTTGCCTCCTCGTTTAGCATTTGACAAGATGTAAGCCAAAGTACCTGCAGGATTGATCCTTTTTTTTCTATTGGAAATGCAAAATTCTTGTTAAGAACAAAATCAAACAGTACACGGCAGTTGACAGAAAGGCAAAACCACAAACTGTATAAAAATGACTGGCAGGATATTTCAGGTCTTGTCACAAGAGCAATTGCTCTTCCTTTTTTTTGGTATAATTCATACAAGTTAGGCGTTGCACAAAATACCCCAGTTTGCTCTCTTATGAATTGCTTTTCTCCAGTCAACTTCAATTCATGGAAGACAAGGGCCTCTTAACAATGTTGCGTATTTTATCCTCCGATTATTTAGCAAATCCCTTATTCCCTAAGTTTTTCATTTCCCCCCTGACATTTCACCCACTATATTATGGGCATCATCTAAGGATTTAAATCCAAAAGCTGCTACTGTGGCTCCAAAGCTTCAACTCAAAATTGAAAGATGTAATTCAGCTGTTCTTCTATAAATATGTAGTAATTATAAAGAAATAAGGGTCAATAAGAATCCCAGACAGCTTTGCAATAACCTGCACTCACTATATTTAACTAGAGACATGAAAGCTACTTAGTTTCAAGGAAGCATTTAAGTATTACAAATGATGAATTTACAAATTCATGAATTATTGATGAATAAAAACCCCTCTGGAATTTGAGCAACTTTCATTTGAACATATTCCCCATATTTATGTACAGGCATCTTAACAGCGTTTTCCAATTTCAGTTTTGGATTTTGAATATACAGCAGGAGTCTCTCATTTTGTAAGCATCTGGTGAATTTGCATTACAAGTATAGTTTGCACCAAGGGTTATGAGTTTATTGTCACCACAGTCTAAAATGCTCCATCTCACAACCACATCCAGTTTTCCTCTACCCTTCCTCCTCTTCTCAAGAGGGTGGCATTTGGTGTACAGAGGTGTCCCAGGGGTGCACCAGCACAGGGCTCAGGCAGATGGGATAGGTATCATTTGAGAAGCATGTGGCTTATTGTCAGCTTGATTCACAGCCCTCTCTGTCATTCCAGAACAGATTTCTGTTACAATTCCCACCTACAGGGTTCAGACTGAAACAGTTCATGCAGTTCAGAAATTGCTGGTGCGATTGACAAAGTAGCAGTCCTAATTAGCAAATATAAGCAACCACTGAGAACTTTCCAAATGAAAAATTAGCCATTTTGCAGTACTTATTAAAACACATAGTGTATTTAACTCTCTCAGAAAAGGAAGACAATTTTGTGTCTGTGGTTCTCATGCCAGTGGAATTTGGACACAGGAAAAAAAAAGTTCCTTCGATTATGAAAAACATTTTGGTCTTAGTATTCTAGTATTCTCTTCCAGAATATCTCAGATTCAGATGTGGAATGCCATATTCAGGAAGATTTGGGGCATCCCCTACTGGAATAACTTCATGTGGACGTAATTTCATGCAGATGCAAGATGAATTCATTTATGCATCAGGGACATTGATTTTGCAGCTCAGTGACAGGTCCACAAAGCCTCGAATAAAGCAAGGGCCCCATGGGGAAGCTGTAGTTCCTGGAAACCAGTTGGGTTGAGGACTAACACACACTGAGAGGCGCTGATCCCTAGTAGTCCTTCTTGCTGGGTTTCTGTAAAAAAGCTCTTTCTGGAGAATATATGAACCCTTCTAATGGGAAAGTGTTCAGTGAAGGAAAAGTTGTGAAAGCATCTGTTCTTAAATTCTTCTTTGAACAGAAGGAGATGGATCTTTGATGGGGAAAAATACCATAGAAGTGGGAAAGCCTTTCATTTTCTTCAATTGTCTGGAAATTGATTCTGAAAATGACAAAAAACTATGAGTTACCCATTAGCGTTATTACTGTTACTATTGCAAGAAGCCTGCCAGGACAACTTGCAGACAAAAACATAATACTAAGCATTTCCTCATCCCCAGTCACTTTCCTAAGGCCCTAAGTGGTTAAATCAAAACTGGCAGGAGAAGTCAGAGGAGTTAGACATCTCCCATCCTGTATTTAAACTGATCATGTTTTCAAACACATGAACTCAGAAAATTTTCTCCACTCTGATTTTTGACCCTCTCTCTTCATCGCAGGTCATGTAGTAATTCTTACTTTCCTAAATTTAATTTGGAACTGTAGCCGTTAGAATGCAAGACTTAAACATCTATAATAATTTGCGTGTGTCAGTTAGACCAGAGAAGCCTGTTTCTCCAGTGAGGCCATAGACAACCAGATTCTATATGATTTGGTGTTAGTTACTGTTAGTTACTCTCGAAAGCTATCATGATTACCCATACATAGGCATCATATGGAGAGAAATCAGTTGGTTTTTCCAACTTTTCCTCTTAGTTTTCAACACCATTGCAAACTGCTGTACAGTCTCCAAATGAATCTTTGAGTGAGTCCTGAGGACTGCATCTGTCTTGTGCCATTTCTCTATCTTGACATCGTGCTATGGAGATTGTTTTCCATTATTTCTTCTTCATATAAGAAATGCATACTTTTTTGCTGTTCAATTTCACTGCAGCGTATTACTACAGACTGATGTTGCTTTCTAGTATTTTTACTGCAGATTTTCCAGGGAGTGTTTCTTCTCCAAGAGACAAAGAAGCCCGGGCCTACCAGCCCGAGCAAGCACTGGTTTGGCACACTGCCACACCAACTGTTATTATCATTATTGTTATCACCTTAGGCTCTGCTGTCCAGAAGGAACTTGCCTACTCACACTCACAAGGACACCCAAGACTACAAATGAGTTGTGCACAACAAGGGATGAAACCATTCTTTCCATCCCAGACCTCATGGCAGTGCACTGAGACATTTTTACTAAAAAAAGAGGTGCCGTGCTAGGCTGAAAAATCCAGTCTTAACATGTCTATCCAGCACAAAACAGTGTCTGCTCACAAGTCCTGCCTGTCATTTGCATCCTTTTTACCCCTTCTGAAATGGAGTATATGGATAATGTCCTTTGTATCCAGAAAAAAATGCTGTAATGATACAACCTCACTGACTGTGGCAAGGGATTTCCTGTGTTGTAAAATAAAAACAAAAGGGAAGAAGCTATTTTTGTGGCTGGTTTCACATTATAGTTTTAACTTGAGGCTTCGTAGGAGTTTCAGTGAACTCTTGCTGTAAAATGTGAACAACTTCTGTATTAAATCTGAAAGAACTCTCTCCCTTGGGTCTTTTCATCCTCACTGGTGAATGGCCTGGTAAAATTTCTCAATTTTCTCTTGCATTACATGTTTCAGCTAGCATGTGATATATTTCTGTCCCACTAGGGCAGCCTGAGAATTTGACAGCTTCCTAAGCCATGAAGGAAGACCAAGGTTTTTCACCATTCCTTTTGTAGCCCCTCAGTCCGTCCTTGCTAGACATTGGGAATTAAAATGATGCTATTCTTTTGGTGAATGGATTAATATATATGATGAAATTGAGCCAAAAATGCAAACAATAGTTCTTCTGGAGCATAACAGGAGATTTTCCCTTATAGGGCAGGATGAAGAAAGCAGGAGATGAGAGAGGAGGTCACTGCTGTAAGAAAAGCAAAACATTTGCTGTCTCATTTCTATGGCCCAATAAGTAGAACAGCTGTTTACCATTTCCATCCCATGACTACCTGACCAACTGCAGACCTCAGTGGCCTCAGGACTGGCTAACACTGTTCTCAGAGCTGCGACAGCCATTCTGTAAGGCTGACCTCAAGCTGCAGGAGCATATGTAGGACAGCGCCATCAGGCACAGTTGCTGGCAAAATACATTACTTAAAAGATGATTCCCTTCAACTGTCACGGTTCATTTCCATGTTTTTGGAGTATTTACTCTGCTTTTAACAACATAAGAACTAAACCATACAGGATAATGAGCTATTTTCAGGTGGGTATGAATCAATGAAAGGAGGCAATGGAGGAAAAAACAAGGTGCATAATAATTTGCTTCCTAAGCAAAACTGTGGTGACTGCTGGCCCCATTCATTCTTTGGTCTAACGCACTGTAATTTATCCTTTTGTCCTTCATTCCTTTGCAAGATGATTCCCATGCCATGTTTCTAGAGGGAAACAAAATTGCATGGCATCACTCAGTCTAAAATGAAAAATTTCCAGGCATTCAACTTTAAAACCCTTCTTATTAAAAGAATATTTTGCACTGAGAAACTACCATTTATTCCATAATGTTTGCTTAATTTCTGTTTTTATCATATGAAGAGGAATTCTGTAGTTCTGTTTATGGTATCAAATGCTCTGATTTTTCATAATTAAGAGCTTTGTTTGTCAAATTGTTGATGTTTGCACATCACAGCAATGGAGAGAACAGTGCTGTGTATACATGGAGGATGTTCGCAGAGAATGCAACTGCAGGCTGTTGATGTTTGCACAAGCTGTAGCTCTCAGCAAAATCCAGGTTTGTGTACTGGGACATTGTTGTATAATATATACTCATCCCAAACTTTCTTCTCTTCTTGCATTAGGGAAATCTTTCATTCGAACAACGACCTCAGAACTATAAACCCATTTCCTGCTTGACTTAACACTGTGGTTTTGTTAATCTGGTGTCTAGGATTATCCAATTTGCATGTGAAGCAGGAGTATTTTCATTCTGGGATCTGGATGAAAAGTTTGCCCATGGAGTGAAAATGACCTTTCCAAAAAAAAGAAACAAACAACAGAAGTTTTTAGTGTGTTACCACTCTACAATCAGGATAAAGACTTAGATAACTTTGTTTGATTCTTAGTTCTTTAAAAGAAAAACCTGGTTGATGCCATTCTGCTGTCTGCTGTTAGAGGGAGAATATGCTCACCCTGAAGCTTTTGTTTTAGTTTATGCAGGCAGAACTGAATTAATACTATTCACCTACTGCTTTCTGTTATATACTGTGGTAGCTTTATATATATAAAAAGATGGGTTGATTAGAGTCAGTGAAAAGCACAGGGCCTTCCTGTTGTTTTTTTTTTTTTTAACTATGGAAAAAGTCTGGCTAAAACTTTGTCTAATTAAAGGAAATTAGTGTTCCCTCCTCTACCTACAGAAGAGATGTGCTGAAAAGTTATGTCAGTTACAGTCTCCCACGCATGTGTGGCCGTCTTCAGAACTGTCCATAACAAAATTCTGACTTTTTGTGAAAGTTTTGAAGAATGCCTCATCTCTTATAGATTCTTTTCTAGTAACCACCCTTTCACAAAATTGAACAGCTTTGATCATTTTCTTTATTCTCTGATGCCTCTTTGTGATTCTTGTCAATGCTTATTGTGAAGACGGCATTCTGAAAACAGAAGTCAAAGCTGAACAATCTCATCCACTCTATATTTTTAATGCTAATAAAAAGAAATCCTCTTTTTCCTGACTAGTTTTTCATGGGGTTTTGAAACATATTGGTGCACAGAGCTTTCATAGGAGATGCTTCTGTGGTCTAATAAGCTTCATCATTAAGCATTGTCTTAAAAGCCAAAATTTACGTAATTTCTATTTTTATAATTATGACTCAGTGAAAAAGCATTGAAGTTTCTCATCCTTTAGTTGAGCATTAAAATTATGATTGTATGATAATTCTATGAATAAATTTCAATAAAAGTCTGATTCAAACTTTACATGGTAAGAATTGAATATACTTTTGTAAAAATAATAATAATGGCATAGAATGAGTTAAAACTATGTTTTTGTAACATGTTCATGTGAGTGGCCTGTCTTTCTTATTTTGTGTTATGTGTAATTTCTTACCCTATTAAATGTATGTGTTTCAGAATGCTGATACATAGTAGAAATCAGTTTTACAGCTCACAACTGAGAGGTCCATATCAGGGAGAAACGTTACTTGTCCCTGGCACGTTACCCAAAGTTTTTGCAGAAGTACCAAAAACTGTCTTAACAGCTTTCAGATTAGTATTGGAAATATTGCAGTATTTTAGTTGAGCCTATAAATTCATGTAGCATTTCTGCAATAAATGTTTTTCATTAAAAATTATTATCTCAAGTCATGGATAGTAGTTTGTTAGTGGTTTTGGTAGTAATGTCTGTCTTTGTATGGACGGTTATCCATGGAAAATTATGGAAGGCATGCTGACAGGAGTGTGAAAACCTGACTCCTGACACCTTGTCCCTTGACCAACATTGGCAGCATAGAAAAACTGCCAACACCCTGAGATTGACCAACATTGGCATATTCGTGTATGATATTATTCTTTCAAATCACACTACCATGGGTGGAGCCAAGGGGCATCATGACTCTTACTTGCACTCAAAAGGTATTTGCACTACTGGAAGTTGCTGCCAGATGACCCATACACCAACGGTCCCTTGCAGTCCACCAGAGCCATGATGTTGATTATGATCCTCTGTTTGTTATCAATAATCAGGTGAATCACTGTATGGGCATGTTGTTGTTCAGCTTTCCAACTGCCTCAAGAAAGTTTTGGTTTATAACATATTGTCAGGCTCCACTACTGTTCCGAGTGTCTTCAGAATAGCTGAACTGGATATATGTTGGAGATGCTGCCTGGGTTGCACAGTTCCTACTCCCCAGTGAGAAGCTGTTGTGTCCCTGGCTACACCAAAAATTTGCCCACTGCTACTTACACAAGAGTTCAATTCAGGCATAATACTTTAGCTTTAATTGGCGTAATATAGTATATGAGTAAATAATCCAATGGCAAAGTTCTAAAGAGAAGGTTCTCTGGGAAAATTGCATCAATATAGACTTATTTATGTTTTTTCAATAGAAGTTATCATGTAGTTTTGGACCAGTGTAGGTCTCAGATTTCAGAGCAACAACTAGCACATATAGCATTTTAAAGTGTGCTTTTCTTATAAATATGCTTGAGATTCATTCTACTGTAACTTTATGTTTCCATCATGTATGAAGGTTTTTTAAGATCCTTGATAAACATTAAGTTGCTGGTCATTCTGTACAGACTCACCAGTTTTACAAAATAACGCAAACCTCTGTTTTTTAACTGAGTTAAACCCTGTACACTTTTGTTGGGATTTCATTAATTTCTGTGTAAGCCAGGGAAACCAATATACTTCTGATCAGACACTGGTGAAGTTATGATGAGAACATCGAAGAGCTAATTAATAGCGTGATCTGGTCTTATGACTTTTGATATACGTTTGAATACAGTGTATTCATGCAAAGCTGAAATGCAGTATCTTAATTGTTTACAGATTATCCTTTCTCAATTCTGGAAGAACACTCAGAGTTAGTTTTAATAATTCTTTAGTCAGCTCTTAAGTTTGCAATACGACATTGCCTTTTTTTAGCAGTAGAACATCAAAACAACCTTCTCTGCACTAGCAGCTAATCTGCACATCACATTAACTTTTGGTGTCAAAATGAGTTGAATACACCTTCATTTTCTTGAACAATATGTGCCTGGGTTCTTGGAAAGTTTTTGATTCTGTTGTTTGTTGTAATACTTCCTGAAAATTTATGCACATTGTCATATTTTTACATTAAACATTCTTCAGCTACAGCTAAGTCACAGCAGTAAAGATGCCAGCGGGGGACTGATTCATTCTCACATTTTTCTATTTTCTCATTTAACATCAATTTATACAACTACTCTTCAATAATTTTAATTCATATCCTGATCAGTTATCTTGCATTTTGGAGATTATGATCATCTTTGAGATAGCTTAATAACTTCTCTTTTTTTTGGCATTTTAGTGAACATTTAATACTTAAAATTTTGCAGAAAGAACACAGTAGATCCAGCGTATTTTTGTTATGCTAAACTGCTACAGAAGTTTTGTTTCCTGGAGATGTCATTCTGAACTGAAAGTGTGAGTAGGCGGTACTGCAGACATGTTTAATTTGCAGTAAAGATTTTCTTGTAAAATTATGCTGCTATTTTGTTCATACCATCATTTTCTAATAAAATATGTTTTCATAGACAAATCTCAAAAAATACCTTTCTTACATTCCTTTTTTCTTATTTTACATGCCCCATTCTAAGGTTAATCTGTGAGATATTAGGATACATTTTACAATAAAAATTTGACTCAATTCCATAATTATATTTACAAAACTGTTTTATTTTGCACAATTATGCAATTATAATACGTGTACTGATTTATTAAAAATGTCAGCATAGCTGTCCTGGAAAACAGTTTGATCTTTTCACTTGAATTCCTACCCCTTTGTCTTCTGTTTCTGTAATCAGCTGTTAGAACAATACTTTAAAGAGCTATTTTTTTCTTTGATGATCCATAAAGCATCACACTTCACCAAATTATTGTTTAATAAGCTTGTCACAAGGACCTAAGTGCCAGGAAGTTTCACTAGTCTTTATATAATGGATTGGTACTCACTGGTGCAGAAATCACAGTTCAGGATTTTGCCTTCATATACCAGAATTTAAGGTTGATAGTTTTGAAAAATATGATGCAGTGCTCTTCTGCTTTAAAAGAAAAAGAAAATTTTTATAAGAAAGTTTTTCATTAAATTTTTTCATTGATAAACAAATTCTTTACTTCAGCACTCTTCATTTTTCTCATTATTTGTTGCACGTTTGAGTACTTGACTGAAACCTGAGTTATTCGAGCCACTTCTGAAGTGTTTAGCACAGTTTGTGCATCATGAATGATCAGCGACGCTAAAGGAGAATGGGTTGTTCTGTCTCAGGGGAGGATTTTGCTTAGTCAATGCTGGTTCTCTGGGTGTATTGCAATAACTGCTAGGTTTCACATTCCCATGTATAGTGAACCCTAATTGATCCAGCAGTGAAAGATACGCTTCATCGCCTGAAACTAGCTCATTATGAAAAATGTAAACAGCTCTGTCCAAGCAATCTGTCTGCACACTAACTTCTGCCCTAATTATGCCTATTGTCTGATTAACTTAGCTTTGTCTTATTTTTTACTATAAATACATGATTTCTAATTTTTGTTCCCTCTTCACCTTTAGCATTCAGATTGTTGTTTCATAATAACCTGCCACAAAGTAAACCTCCGTTTTAGTACTTTCAACCAATTGACATCTATGTAGCACGCTCCCAAATGACTACTTCGCTAGTAGCTCAGTGTGGTCCTCCCGTGTGCATGCACTATAGGGAGGAGCTGGCAGCTTCTAGCAATGGGAATCAACAGTCTCAGGGAAGACTCAAAGAACAAATTATTTATTCATTATTATATATCCATAGATTAAAGTAGCTTTCTAATAGAAACCATGACTAAGAAGCAAATTTAATGGAATCAGTACTAACTTGTCCTTGTTGCCTCCAAACTCCCTGAGGACAGAGAAGCCACACCACTAGATTTAAAGCCTTTATGAAGTGGGGGATTTTCCCTTTTTGCCTGTAAAGGGCTGAGAATGCAAGCTATTTATCAGTGCAAGTCAGCTCACCCATACTTCGATATATACTTTCGGGATTGCCTTTCAATCCCATGAAATAAATCCATCTTACTGCACAGCCACGTAGAAAAGAAATGATGAATGGAAAGCATGGGAACAGATAAAACCTCTCTTTCCAGAGAAACGGAGCCTGTGCTTTGGCTTTTTCCTTCATTCCATGGTTACTCATGGATAAGAAAGAAAATTAAGAGAAAGAAAAAGGATATCACAGAAAAGAAAATTCGGGTGGAAGAAGGAAAAAGGAAACACAAGTGAAAACAGTCTTCATTCCAGCATTAGTGCTTGCCAAGGCTTTCTTCTAAAGCCTGGCTACTTCTCTTTTCTGCCCTCCAGCATGGGAACCATTGTCATCTTTCTCCTCTCGTCCACTTCTTTTGGAGCTTGTTTGTCCCCATAATATGAAGTAGCTTGATTCAGAGTATTGCCAGTTAGATGCTGTATCATAGATCATTTTGATCTCTGTTTAGCAGTACCTCATTAGAGAAGCGTGTTTTGTTTAAGCAGAGATGAGGTTATTCATAAGTAATTCAGTGCCACTGAGAGAAAAATCAATTGTAGGAACATTAAATTTTCATTAAACATGTTAAATGTAACCCGACAGTCAAATGGTCTCCAGTTGTATAGGTTTTACTGCAATATTACTTTAAGTAAGAGATGAAAGTGGGATTAGGTGGTAAAGAATACTTTGCATGGCTTAAGATAAAGGATAAAAGTGGGGTATTTTTCCATTAGCATTCACTCTGCAGGGATCCTCAATTACTTACAGGGCCATCTGCACTTCTGGAGATACTGTGAGTTTGAAGCGAGTAATACGTGCAAGACAAGAGCAGATTGGAGCTGTCTGGGCCAAGAAAAATCAGACACACTTGGTTTTGTGGGATATGACACATTTTGTAGCTCCTGTAGGCCTGAGAACATCACACACCACAACTTTTTGCTTTCCATTCTTCCTAACCTCGCAAGGATTTCCTCACCTTTCTTTTGATGATTTTGACATGACTTCCATGTCTTCCTGTCCCATAACATCAATCTCATCATACTCTTAACACAAAAATTTCTAGCTGCTGTCCTCCCCAACTTCATTCTCATCTTCACACCACTATTTTACCTCCCCTTTCCCTGTTCTCCATTACTCACCCAGTCACTTAGTTCATGGTCCATATTTCCTTCATACCCATTACATAGTCCTGTGAGGGTGCCAGCCTTAGCCCATGCTTTGCTGTACCCCTACCTAACTCCCAATTCCCACAAGCGGCCGGTGCCCTAGCTTGATCTCGTCTCATTCTCTTCTTCCCTCCCATGCAACTGCCCTTTCTTCCTTCTTCCTGCCTGACTTATTTGTGCCTGCATTCCAGGCTATTGCTCTTCCACTTCATTATCCCAGCTCCTTCCTTCCCCATTCTCGGTCACCAGCTTACCTAAGCCTTTTATTTCTGACAGACAGCAAGCTGCAGGTGGTCACTTCCTGTAGGAAATTATGCTGCTGTTAGTTGTAACAACTCCATTGGGTATAGCATGAGGTGGCAGAACTTCTCCCCAACCTGTAGTGTGGAGTGTTGTGATTGCCTTCCAAATACAGCTTTCAGATGGAGCACCACCATCATTAAGCTTGTGCTGACTGATATTTATGACAATCCCAGAATCTCACAGCTGGCCTTTCCAAGTTTAGCATGTAACAACAGCATAGCGTGATCCTATTAATTTGAGTATAAGGTTTCACTCAGCTCTTGTCTGTGATGTTTCATTTCTGTTTATCTATCACAAATAACTGACTGCCTTTCAGAATGGGATGTATATATGTGACACATCTTTCTCTGGTTCCCCTGATAAGTCAGTGTGTAGCAGTCAATCAGGCACAAGTATGAGAAGAATCTGAATTTTATTTTACAGTTGCTGCCTGCCTCTTTTGTTCTGATATATCTGCCTAAGGACAGAAAATTATGTTGTAGAAGTACAGAAAATCTGATTACATATGTTACTGCTTTTTCTGCCATCACAGATAACTACAGCAATGCAGCAATACCACATGATAGTGTCTTACAGTTTACTTGTTCCAGCCTTTGGAAGGCATCAGCAAATGCTCTTCAGAACATGTCCATGTTAAAGACTGCCCTTGAATTCTATAGAAGAGAAAAAAAATGCATGCATCCTGATGTTAGTTCCTTGACAAATTCTTCTGTCTGGATAGTTTCTGGTAAAAATATTTGATCTTGATTCACAAAAGTTAAACAGAAATTGCTAGTGTCTTACAAAAGACCACCCCTGGTTTATATAGAACTGGACTGCAGTAAACACTTCTCTTTCCTCCAGAAGTCTGTCTTTTTAACATCACTATCTCTTCAAAATAGAGATGGCAAAATGACAAAACAGGTTGGATTCAGGTGCAAACCATCTTGAATTAACTTGAAAATATAAAAAGATGCATTTCAAATACAACAGCAATGTAATAAAAGATGCATACCAACATAGTGTCCAAGGTTTCACCTTTAAAAAAGCTGAAAGCAATTTAGAAAAAGAAAAGGTCTCTTGCACTCTTTCTTAAACTTTTATGGAAACAAAAACTTAGTTTGCATGTAAAAATCATACTAAGAGATGAACTGTCAATTGGCTATTATCAGGTCAAGTGTTCTGCAGAATTCAAAGCAGATCACTGTCCTTAGGAAGTTGTTCTACATATATCTATCAAGCCAATTCTCTTTGAGAAATTCAGAGTCTTGGTCAATGATATATATTCTTCCGCATGTTCCTGTGAATTAACTGTTTCCATTGAGTAGCAAACCTTTGTGTTTTGCAGGATCACAAAGAGTTTGCAAGTAGCTGAGCACTGAATCTCACATATTGCTCTGCAAACTCTTTGCCCAGTGACTGAGGAATATTGTGAATTCATATCCTTTGCCTACTAAACACACTTTCGAATGGCCACCTGAATAATACTATTAATACAATATTGCTAAGAATAATTGCTTTTACACACTGAAATAAGGAGTTTATTCATACAATGGTGGTTTGAACAGATTTTTCAATACAAGAATATGCTACTTTGGCTCCTTACAGCCTGTTTTAATGCTGACCTCCCCGGAGAGTTTCTAAATAGTTATACGATTGTCAGTTTGGGAAAGCAGCAGAATTTCTGGCACCCTAGAGGCAATGAAGATGTCACAGCAGGTTCAGTCATTACTGCCTCAAAAAATGTTACAAACTTTTGATGGATGACATTTCAGAGCATGGGGTCACATTGCTTAATTTGCTTTTAAGGACAAAGAAAGGTGGTCTAGTTTTTTGTCCTTTTTTTGTTGTCGTTGTTGTTGTTGTTGAAGAAACAAGTGTCTGGTCACATACCCTAGCTTTCAGCTTATTTATCTTTGCATTGGTTAAGTGATGCATAGACAAAAGACAATTTCTGGTTTATATCTTCAAAAATTACTTAGTACATGCAGTCCCCTACAGAGAACATCTCATGAGAGAGGAGAGGACTATCCAGCAGTGCTCTTCAGTGCCCTCCAATCAGCAGAACATTTGTACGGGGATCACTTTATCTGCCACAGCTTAGACTTGTAGATTAGTTTGATATAAGCTGAGGGTACTTGTTTCTCTGTGAATAGAGGATGCAAGGAACAAAAAGGTGTGCATTGCATCCATCTTCTGTTAACAACATAGGACTGTAATTAGTCAAGTCTTCTGAATATTTTATTTTCCAGTGTACTTGACAAGTTCTTACAAAATTCCTAATTCAGAAAATAATTTTCCATCTTTTCTATGGACAGTGATTAAAAACTGAATGAAGGTCATCAGGATCTGGCCTATTGCAATCAATTTGCTAATCCACTTTCAAAGAAACATACAAATGTTGTTTATTTTGGAATGCAAGAGTTTGTTTTGATAATGACAATATTAGTGTTTTTATGCTAAGCCTTCACAGCCATGAAGAGGGCAATTTTAGGCCATTTGCCACATCAGTTGAAATAACTGCATTAGAGCTGAGTAAGGCAAACAAGAGAACAGCTGAATGCAGGACATGATTTTAGAATATACAAAATATGCTGGAGTAAACATGTCTGTGTTGTTATGACAGCAAATAGAAATATAGTAATGTTCTTTCAGGTTTATTCGTAATTTTCGTATATTCCAATATTAACCAAATCATCCATGGTACCTAGAACTTTTTAATTAAGGCTGTCGGTAATAGCTCTAACTTAAGTAGAATTGAAATGTGATTTAATTTGCTGCTTGCTAAATTCTGAATCCTTTCAAACTTTAGAATGAAAAATATTTTCAAACTAATATCCCTTGTATAATTTTTATAATACCTTTAGTCTATGTTTACCACATAACACTTATGACAAAGTCACAAATCCTTCAGAATGCATAGCTGTAGGAGCATGAGGCCAATCCTTCACGTCAAAGAGCACTCTCATGGAAAGTAAATTATTACCACAAGCCTCATATTTATACTGTGAAGCAGAAGACGTTTAGCAGCTTGTGTGCTCTGAAGCCTGTTGTGGGATACTGCTTCAAACTTAAACTGTGCAGACACAATGCAGCCCCATTTGAACATTATCACCAAGTAACTCATGCTAGCAGAGGATTCGGACTTATCTATGACTTTGTATTTCCCTGCCTTATGGGTTTATAATTCATTCTTACCATATGCTTCAGTCGGATTCATTGCAAACACTTAGTTTTAATTTTTGTAGTAAAATGCTATCAATTCTTATGGAAAAAATTAAACTAAGCTTCAGAGAACTGATTAGTATTTAAGAGTTCAGAAGTTCTTACAACAATCATTTTAAAAAGTTGATAAACTAAGCTAAAAGATTCATTGTAGAAGTTAAATTTCAGACTTGCTCTAATATGGGAAACTGTAGGCATGCCTTGTCTTGTGCCTTATTATCATATGCTGTTATGAATATATCTAGCATCTTAGATCTCACACTAGCATCACTTTCCATTTTATAGTACATGTAGTATATATACCTATGATATTCTTTGTGTGTGAAGCCCTAAGTGATTTGAGATTTAAGCTCCAGTACTCCAGAAGTGCCCTTGTCATCTTCAGAGATTCCCAAATTGGAATAATGCTCACGAGAAGGATGGATGGTGGAATAAAGAGTGATATCCTTGGGAGGGTCTCTGGTTTCACTTATTTTCCTTCCGTTATGCTGTTCTGCTTGAGTTTCAGAATTCATTTTTCCTTTGAAAATATCTGAGAAGGAGGTTGACTTATTGGGGTGAGAGTTTAACGGGGTATTTTTGTGATTGCTGTTATTCTAACCATTGAAAGTGAAGTGCTAGGATCTGGACCCAGAGAAATTTCAAATCCATGGCATTCATTGCCTGGGAAATTGCCTCTACAGCTTAATCTGACCTGTCCTATTGGAACTGCAGCCTAGCAGACAAGGTAGTACTCAGGGAGCTCTGGACTGAATTCTCTGCTTCCAGCACTATTTACTCTTTGGTAAAAATCTCTGTCCATGATGGAGACTTGTCATTGTGTACCTTAGTCTTTGGAGGCCTGTATATCTCCTGTCTTTTGGTGAAGTAGGTCTATAGTTTTTGTCGTCCAGCTGTCTTTTCAAGCGTGGTTACGATGAGGTGCCTGTGTGCACCACACTGAGCCTGAAAGCATGTAGTCCCCTTCGCACTTCCCTTCTGCATCTTAATAAAGAACAGAGGCATCCAGAGCCCGTAGCTTCTTGAGTTAGACTAAGCTTGTAGGTCCCAAAGAAAACTGGTAGGCATTGAGGGAACTTTGAGATCAAGAGGGCAGACATGGCGTCAACACCATCTGATCAGTGGTTTTATGTCACACTGTTCCTGAATCTTTTGGGTGTTTTGGAGGTGCTGTTTAGGTTTTTAGAAAAATCCTGTTTAGTAGCTCAAACCAAAGTAGAAACTGGATAGCCAAAATAAAAAATATTTTGAGGTGTGAAACATTGTCAAAACAGTCTTTTTCCTAATTGCAATAGATTTAAAAGTGTAATTGCTGGGAATTCCTCAGCTTACCTTATTTCCCCATCCTTTTTCTTTGCACTGGACAGAGTCATGCTGAAATTATAGACTGGTTTCAATACACAAAAACTTCCTAATAAATTTCAGTCTTGTTTTAGATATTGCCACTATGCTGGAACTGCTCTTGTGAGGGTTTGTAATGAGAATCTGTTGCTTCAAGCTAACTGAGAAGCTCCTTCTTTCGTTGTCTTGATTTATCAGCAGTCTTTGATACTCTTGACCGTGGGGTCCTATTACATTGCCTTCAGCACCTCCTGGGTTTTTCAGTCTCCACACCGGCCTGTTTCACATCTTATTTAATGGAGCACTGTCTCTATGGTTATATACTGCAGTTCTCTCGTCATACTGATGCCTAAAGCTATGTTGTGCAATTGGAATTTGATGGTGCAATTTGCCATGACAGTATTGCAGTATAGTAAAATTCTCACTTTTGTTTGTTAATTTTTTATATCTAACATAGACACCAGGTGTATAGGGGTGATAATTGCTTGAGAAATTATGCAGCTGTTTGTTTATGGATCTGTATGATAATGTGATCCCTAACAATAATCGACGCTTTTATGTAACTGATTTTAGTTGTAAGAACATATGGTGTTAAGCTTGCAAGCTTTGTGTGGAGAAAAAGTTATTTTAAAACAGTTAAAAAAGGTGGATTATATTAACAAATATATTCTTTCCTTCTCATTACCATGCATTGAAGGAAAGGTGTTCTTCCTGTTAACAAGCAGTGTCTGTTATATAAAGCCTTTTTACTATTTTCATTATTCATCGATATTAATGTGGAGCCAGTAATTTGGACATCAGAAAGGTAAGTGTGGAAAACGTCCCAGGGTAAAAGTTTGTTCTCTGTCTCTGCTCCTTACACCCACAGGCCAGAGACACCCATCTTTCTATTCTGAATCTCCTGCCACTCATCCATTTCATAGCATCCTGTGCAGCAGAGGATATATGCCTCCCCTTTACTGCAGAGCTTTAGCAGATGCGGTGTCAGTATCCCTTCAGACCTGACTGAGAGTAGCCCCCTGCATGTGTGTGTGCATGGGACCAGCTTTAAAGCTCTCTGAATTTATGAATCAGGTTTGATGCATTTGCTGGGAAACTGCCTGAGCATCATTACCTAGAAAGAACATTGATTGCTTTTACTGTTTCAGATTTTGTGAGCTTCTAAGTTAAGTATTCACCATTCTGGTAGTTCTAGACCCTTATGGTGGTAGGAATGTGAATCTGATATTTGCATCCAAAAATTCAAAATTAAATCACTCTACCATGGGTTCAATAGTACTTAACAACAGAAAGTAGTTGTCGTGGTTTAACACCAGCTGGCAGCTAGGACCATGCAACCACTTGCTCACTCCCCCTCGTTGCTACTGAGGAGCGAATCAGAAGAGTAAAAGTGAGTGAAAACTCGTGGGCTGAGACAAAGACAATCTAAAAGGTAGAGCAAAAGCCATGCAGGTAAGCAAAGCAAAACACGAAATTTGTTCAGTCCTTCCCATCAGCAGGCAGGTGTTCAGCTATCATCAGGAAAGCAGGGGTCCATCAGGAGTAACGTTTACTTGGGAAGAAAAGCGCCTAACTCTGAGTGTCCCTGCCCTCCCTATTCCCCCAGCTTTATACGCTGAGCACAACGCCACATTGTGGAATATCCTTTGGTGTCAGCTGCCCAGCTGTGTCCCCTTCCAGCTTCTTGTGCCCTCCCAGTCCTGCTGTTGGCAGGNGGCGTGGTGTGAAGAGCAGAAATGTCCTTGATTCCTTAGTAACAACCAAAGGCACCAGTGCACTATTAACGCTGTTCCCATCCCAAACCCAAAACATAGCACTACACCAGCTGCTAGTAAGAAAGTTAACTCCACCTGAACTGAAACCACGACAATAGTAATGAGATTAAAAGGCTGTGGGTTTTCTTTTTTGTCAGAACAAGCCCAATTAAAATATTTCCAGTGAAAAAAATGCAGCCCATTTCTCACTTCCACCTTAAGTCCACAGAGGAGGAAGCAAGAGCTTCCCTTCTGGTTCCTCATGTTCAACTAGGTTAACCCAGCAACTGCAGTGCCTGTTCATTGCAAATTGGATGAGATTTCTGCTTTTGTGGTATCCTTCTGATAGCAGCCTGACCTTCAGCATGCTAGGACATTATCTGCATCAGATTTTTTTCCATATTAAAGATGGGCTTATAGGATGAAATTCAGTGAGATTTGTTAAGGTATTTAGCTCCAGTGTTTTGGTTCAGCCTCATTTCTGCTGCATTATACTTCACACTTTCCATTAGGTGAAAGGTAATTTAAAAATGTGGGAAGAAGCCCCCTTTTGAAAGTACATGCTATCATCTGTGCATGGCCCTCACTTCAAAATGTAGCAAAGTAAAGCAATGTGGAATCCATTCATTAAATGACACATTAAGCAGCCAGAGTCTTTTTTCTATATTGCCTGCAATAAAATATATTCAAAGCACTTCATATTTCATTAAAATTATCAGTGAAATGATTTTCATCTAATGTTATTTCTGCTTTTAATAAAAAAGCCTTGCAAAACGAATAACTGAACATTTTTCCTTCCTTTCTTTCTCTTTCTACATTTATGATATTGAAAATATCCCAACAAGTGAGGGAATGATCCATAAATTGAGTTATGAAGGTCATGTTCTATGAAGACCAGATATTTTCCATATATCTTTAAAGACACAACTGGGCATAAACTATTTTAGTTAACAGTGAATCTTAAAACTATGCTTTGAGCACAATATAAGACTGTTTACAGTAGTCCATAACAACTTTGAAGTGCGTATTTCAAATACCTGTACATGCTTAATCATTGTTCTTTTTGTAAGCACTGTGGTCATAATGACATTTTAACAACAGGTTTTGCCTAAATTATCAAGTTTAAAGCAGTTTTGAAAGCTTTATTTGGAAGTCAAAGCCGTGACAATTAGATTATTTCACTGTGATGCTGTTCATTGTTTACTGATTAGAGAAACACTTTGAAATCAGAGAAGTTATTAAATCTGAAATGGTCATTTAGAAAAAAAAAAAGACTTCATAGATGGAATGATGTTGTTTCTTTTGATCTTAAGTTTATTATGAACATAGATAAATATAAGTTTTGCTGCAGGTGTCTCACATGGGTGCCAGATGTATCCTTTAGTGTGTGGAAATAATCTGTATTTATAGAAATAATGATAATTTATAGAACCATGTTTAAAATAATTATACAATTGATTAAAATAATGGTTTCCATTTCAGCAGTTAAGAGATGTTAAAAGACAGGTACATTGGAAGTGCCTCAGTTTTTAATAAGGTAGGTAGTCAAAAATTTCTCTTAATTTGGAATGTTAATGTAATAGGAACAGGTCATATCACAGAAAAGAAGTTATGAGAAATTGTTTGCCCTGAAGCAGAGCAATGGGGATTAATATAAAGCACACTGGGTTTATCACATAATAATGTGCTATTTTTTAGCAGCTTTAATATGAGCTGTAATTATAAGTATCCCATCTGCAGAATTAGGAAAGAATACTGAGATAAAGAGAGAAAAAAAATTAAATTTGGGTCAAGAAATTAAAAAAGAAAAAAAAGCAAAGAACAGGCAATTATTTCTTGGCACCATGATTTGGAAAGTTACTGTCATATTCCATTCCAGAATCCTGTGAAGACATAGGGACAGTGAAGTACAAAGCTGAAGTAGCACAGAGAAATTCATGCACAGGAGGATATAATACTATCAGATAAGTTATTTTGTTGGATACTCCTTTTAATGACTAGAAACTAAATGTTATGCCTTTAATGGTCTTCCTGATATAAAAGGTGATCCTCTCTGTGTGTTAGGATTTAGAACAGCAGCACTTCAGGGGTTGTGAAGCTGTTAAGCCCCACACTTTAGCTACCTGGCTTGTTCTGTTTGAATGCTGTTTATCAGATTTTTTACAGACCACCTTAATTCCTTTCTCTTAGATCAGCCTGTTTAGCTTCTGCACCTCACATGCTGCAGGTGTCCCCTTAGAGATACGAAGGCTCTGGCCTCATCAGTACCCTGCCGAGACCTTTATCAGTTGCAGGCAGAGAGTTTTCTGATTGGATTTAAGATTGATTATACACTAATCACACCATCTAGACAGGCACACAGGCAGCTTGTGGTCAATGGGATCTTGTAATCAGTGCTGGGATAATAACATGCATGCAGCTGGGATTGTTGAACAGCAGGTTTCGACGCACAACCTCCGTACTCTGAAAAAGACCATTTACATCTTAGACTTCTTTGAGAAGAAATGGATAGTCAATTTGCCAGCAGGAACATTAGTTGAAAGTATTTCCCAAAGCACTAAGACTGCTATTCTAATGGTGGTAAGTGCCTTCATTTCCAAAAGCTATCTGCAAAGGTCTCCGCAAAAGGTCCACAAAAATAGCTGCAGCCTACTGACTGCACTTTTGTAACAGCCTTAGAGATATTAAAAATTTGCCAGTTTCCACCTGTATCAGCTAACCACTACAATGAAGTTTTACTTACCTTGGATCAACTCAATTTTCACTTTTGTAAACAGCAAATCTCCTTGAGGTGAATTTGCCCCTGATGCCTCAGCTCATTGTAGAATGCAGCCTTTGAGTAAGTGTACAGGTGAGATAAACAGAGCAGCAGAATATATCATCTCTGCAGTTGATTTAAGTAGATGTCTGGTCATATACCTCTGAAAAAGAAATCTACACACACACAAACACACCTCTCCAGAGAATAGATGGTTCTGCAGCTGAGAAAGTGTTTCAGCAGCTTCCTGTTTGAGCATTTGTGGGGAACAATGATGGACAGGTAGTCCTTGGAATTGTCACTTTACAGCACCAAAATTAGAGGTCTAAATGTGTTTTGACATTACTGATTGTTACTTTCTGCACAGTTGTTCTGCTTTGGAGGAACAAGGCTTTCTTACCTTCTAGGGGTCTGGATGGAAAGGCGTCACTTAATTTATTCTCTGTGTCTGTAAGGATTTTTCACAGGATAGATATTCAACAACATGAGAATTAGGAGACACTTTTGGAGAAGACTGCTGCGCTCACATATTTTGCAAAAACATTGGTTAAAAGAAAACACTTTGGGAAAACCTTTTCTTATTGGTGGTGATATTTTTTGTGGATGTATCAAAGGTTATAGAAAATGTACTTTCTTGTAAGATTCTTCCAGCTGCAATCAATGCATAGGCTCAAACTTAAGAGGATTTTTAGGATTTTTGGTCAGTAAACTGTAATAGGGCACATGGGCAACTGGTTGACATTTCTTGAGATTTTTGTCTTTCAATATATGTGTGTTAAACAGAACCGTGCTTCAGATTAAATGTGTTTGAAAACACCAGCTAGAACTGCTAGGATTTGCCCCTGCTTCAAAGCCAAATAGAACTGCTTGTAGAAAACACTATAACAATCCACAGCACAGCTTTTTGTTACCTATGTATGTAGAAGCATCATCTCGTTTTTGAAGAAATTGCACAAAAATAAATTTAGATAGGAGGTTATGCAGCAACACCAAATATCACTACAATATAGTGGGATACGAAATGTGTGAGAACATTCACACTTTCAGCATGGAGCAATAAAATAAATTTCAGCATTTCTTTTAACTTGTAAACATGTGCAGATAATTATTATCTTGTGCTCTCAGTTTGCAAGCTATAATTACAATACCTGCAAAAAGGCAACAGTGAATAGAATCCTAATCATGGAGGGTGGCTGCTACCTAGCAGAGAATCAAGCAATATTTATTTCATTTTTAAAATTGAGCATTTCTTTAAAAACTGAAACTACAAGTAAAATTCAGAGCTAAGGGATACTCAATTTTCAATTTTTCATTATGCAATAGAAAGTGTTCTTACATTTGTCATAAAGCTTTAACATTTCAGCAAATAACTTAATTTCCTTGATTTTGTTTTTTCCTAGCCAGTAAATTAGATTATTTTACTAAAGTTAAAAAACAAACAAACAAAAACCACCACCAAAAACAAACCCCTGTTGACTTACGTGATTCTTTTGAGTAAAAATTGTGGATGTTACCCACTGACAACAGATTTTGTCACAGTCAGGTTCAGTTTAATACAGGAAGATTTCATGCATTACCACCATAATTTCATGTAAATACTTAGGATTTTTCTTTCTCTAGGCAATAATGGGCTAATCACCCAGGGTTTGGAAATCTTAAAAAAAACAACCACCCACTACTATTAACCCTAACTGTTAATATTTACATGTGAACACTGGCTGAAAAATTTCCTATTTTCTATTCATCAGATCAGTCCATGTTTCTTCCCCAAATGGGAGGGAAGACTGACCTGTTGACATGTAAAATTAATTTTGCTTAGTTGTCTGTAAGGAATGTACAGGGGCTCTGCAAGGGAGAATGCAACTTCCATTGGGACCAAAGTGGGGTGACATCTCCTCCTACCACATGACTAGGCCTTCCTTTCCCAGGACCAAAGAGGTAGAAGGCAGAGAGCAAAGCAAGGAGACATCAGAACACCAGGAGGCTTCCTGAAGGGGATGGCAGCAAAAAACGGAATTTGAGCACATGCTCCTCATTCAGGAATGATGGTGGGTTAACAGAGGAATACTGAGAATACAGTGACATTAAATCTATGCTGAAGTATGTAATGTCACACTTGGTTATTGCATAGAAGATAAAGCATTGAAGAACATCTAAAAATTCAAAAGCTTGTTATATCTGAAAATTCAAAAGCTTGTTATTTCATTTATTACTTTTTTTTTTTTTTTGAAAGAAAGAATTCCTTCACAGTGGTTTCAAATCTTGAAGTAGCCTCCAAAATTAAAAGAGGTGCTGGTTTTAAAAGTTAAAATTAAAGAATTGATTTCTCCTTTGGTACCTTGAAAAGTCCGCATAGGTTTGGACATATTCTGATTACTCTGTGTCATCAGTTTCTGTCTCCTTTGAAAGAACTTTTCTCTTTTTAATTGTGTTCTAGTTTCTTAAAAGCCAAATCCAAGCCTGAAATAAAGGCCCATTCTCCCCATGATTCAAAACTATTGTAAACTTTATTAAAGATCAGTGAAAATCAAACTCGTTGTTCATCTCACCTTCTGCCTGAAGGACACAAAGCCAGACCTCCTTCCAAACATCTCTAAATGAGGACAGTTTCACTCTAACGTGTAACAGGGAAACCAAGATTGAGCCCTAGAGTCACCCTCTCAGTAATTTTTAGTACATACAATATCTGACACACCAATACTAGCAAGTTTCTGGGTTTTGTACTGAGCTGAAGTGTTTGTGATAGCATTAGCAAAATGAAACTATTTCTTTATTTATTTACAAGTAAAATGTATCTGATTAATGTGGATAACTGAAGAATCTGAAGGTGGAGATGTTCTATTCAGGTTTAACAATGACTGAAGCAGAAGAAAAAAACTTAGTTACTAGCTTGAGTAGCAGTCATAGGTCAGTGTAGTTTTCAATAGACAGAAGAGGAAGAAATATGAAAAATTCTATTAAAGTACACTTTCCTTATGCTTTTTTTTTTTTTTACTAATTAAAATTTCCGTAAGGAAAAGATTCCAGGGATGCATACATGCCCATGTTTGCCCAGCTCGCTCTTACTAATATTAAGTTTTAATCAATTCCATTGTGCAATTTCAAAATATCTAATGAAAGTCTATATAAAACGTTTGCATTAAAATCTCATCTCCTTAATAGAAACATCTCAAATGGAAATCTACATATCCTACATATCCTTTACATGGGCAAGGTACTGATTTAAAACATGACCTGTCTATTTACCCTCACTTAGTTACAGACTGCCATAAAATAATTTATATTTAGCACTTTAGTTCAAATTAAGGGGAAAAGGGAAAGCTGGAAGTCAGCATAAGATATGAATATATGTGATAAAAATTCTGTAGCAATGATCATTGCCTTCTAATACAGTCGTTGAAGGTTAAGGTAAAGGTTGTCAAAAAGAGAAAAGTTCCCCATCATTTAATGTTCTGCTGATGAAATGACAAAGTAATAATTTCACTTGGGGTTTTGAAATTGGTACAAAGTTGGAGAATGAAATGATATGGGAAATGTTGTTGAAAAGAATAAAATACCCATTTCACTGCTAAAGATGGAAGAGCAGAGACTTTCAACTCGATGGATGATAGGAGTGATGTAGGATCTAAGCATAAATGCAGCAAGGAATAAAAGTTTAAGCCGAGAAGTCTGTATGCTAACAAGTACTGAAAAATCATGTGAAATGCTTGAAGTGATACTGGAAGCTGGACAGGACAAGTGAGGGAGCCAAGAGGTCCATCAAATTTAATAAGGAAAAGTCTGGGTAAGGAAAGGCAGTATCTGTGAAGGGAAAAAAACGGAACTTTCAAGGCTGCAGTGAGGTTTGCCTCTACTGTGATAGCCTACAAAGCAAAGCCATACTATCTCCAGATTTCAATTTGAAGTGGACTAACTGAATAAAACCCTGGATGTGCTTCTATTATAAACGTAGATCATACTCTGCTCTCAGATTAATATCTCTACATAGTATAGTACGCTTAGTAGAATTAAAGTTCCTAAGTAAATACAAGGGAAAGTAATTTATAGTTCCATTTGCTTTTCTAATATTCGAATGCAGTTTCCCTAAGCAAATCACCAATGGACTTGGCTTGTTTAATCAAAGGAATTGCTAGCTTGTACATCTTGTGAGGAGTTTATAAACATTTTTGTTCCTTGGGAAAAAAAAAAAGAAAAGCAAGTCCAGTTGCAGGGCCATCATACATCTTATTTCAGACAGTTAATGTTGTTTGATGTCTCCCCACAGACCTTGTACCAGAATTGTGTTTGCTCCAAGGGAGGCTAAGCCCAAGTGGGACAAGGTCTCTTATTACTCTTAAGGAGAACTTTCGCTGGAAACAGAGTGCTTGTTGTAGCTAGTATAGGAAAAAAAAAAAAAAAAAAAAAAAAAAAAAAAGCAAGATGCTGTTTTAAACCAAAATCAAAACATATAGTAACAGTAAAGAAACGGTAATGCTATAGGGATTTTTTGCTCTCTAGAACGGCTGGGAGTGTTGCCGTCAAGCGGATCTAGTATATGGATTTGCTCCTTAGTATATTTGTTTGTTGGGTTGTTTTGTTTTTTTTAAGCTGAAAAATCTATTTACAACCCTTAAGTCTTCAAAGAAAACCTTTCTTCCAGAATTGTTTTAGAGAATGCCAGAAATGGAATGCTATAGCATAGTACAGGGATTACAGAAGTCAAATAAATTTATTTCCAGTCTCTAAACAAAAATTACATTAACTTTCTATACTTCCATTTTTCTCCTGTTTTTATTAAATGTAGACCTGTGTTTCATGTAGTAATCTCAGCTGTTGTGTAATGAAGGCATCTGAGGTACTAGCTCTCTAGTGAGGATGGTCTCAGTGGTGGTGAGCTGCTAGATTATGAAAGACTTCTCTTGACTATAATACCAAACCTAATAGATTTTTCTTGGATAAAGTCTATTCCTACACTAGATAAACAACTGTGAGGAAAAGGTACTTTATTTTATAGTTTAGTGATAAAACCGAGATTTTTTTTACTTAAACAGAAGACTGTTTACTTCAGAAGTGTTCAATATTATAATTTTCAATATTATCATATTGCATTTGGAAATGGCAATAGGAGTAAAACTAGATAATGAAGTTTTGTTTAGAGTAAGGTAGTTCCCTAATACAGCCTGGTATGATTATAACATGAGAATCTACAATGGCCATCAGTAAAGATGCAGGACAACTAAATGCAATAAAAAAATTTCATTATGGAGACCCAGAAAATGACATATGTAGTGCTTATTGGTATTGGTTCATTATGTTTACCCAGCAACGTAGCTGACAAGTTAATCTACGGGGGTTTCTTCCTTTTCTTTTTTCCATTTTTTTTTTTTTTTGAAAAGCAGTTATGACACTTAATTATGCACTGTTTCTTCACTTCAGCATTGTCATAAATATTGCTACTTGTCCAACAGGATGGTGTGGTTGTGCATTGCTAAGCAATTTCCTGACATTAATGGAAAGAATCTAAATAAATATATAGGTCGCATGGAAATACATGCATAATCACACAGACAATGACAGTCCTTATCAACAGCGTCTTGAGATCTTTGCTCTGTGTTTCATTTAAAGACCCATCGTCTGCTAATTTAGCATCCCATGCCACAGTTACTCACATTTCCTGGTACAGTTTTGTACAAAGGAATCATACTGAAGTCAGAAAGGTTTAATTGAGTAAATATTAAAGCGCTGGGACCTTGCAGAACTATTGTATCTGCTTCTGCGGGAAAAAATATTTTAGCCTTTGTAATTTAAGAACAAGTCTTCCTGCAAAAGCATATGATTGTGGGTAAATGCAGACAATGTTATTCATGACTGTTGCCAACTGCAACGCATGTGATGATCCTATATAACATGCAATGAGTTTTTGCCTGTTCAGTCCATGTTAGGTTCATGTAACGTTTCAATCCCATCAGTTTCTGACAAAACCTGCTCCCTTGAGGTGTCTTTTGAGTGCTCAGCAGCAGGGATGGGATGAAATTCTGACTCCACTTCTGTACACAAGGTGCATTCGGGAGAGCCACAGAGCTCAAATTAAGTACCTGTATAAATTCCCATGTCTCCTGCAGGAATTCCCCTTTCTGTTTCCCTTAAGAAATGAGCTACTGCTCAGCAGCAGCTACTGCCCAGCAGTAAATAGTGCTGCACATATGACCTTAATCTAATCAAACACTCGGGGAAGCAAATGGCCTTCAGTAGACTTTGACTAAGGATGCTGCTTTTGTTGTATATGAGGTATCTTGGGCTCCAGAACTCATTTTGCTCACAAATCTCAATGTAGTGAGCCTCCGTCTAGCTCCTTCCTCCCTGACACAGACCTGTAATGTTGAGGTATTAGCTTGTAGAAAAGGTAGGTTGACTGCTCCTCTGTCAGCCTATTCTTTCAATGAAAGTTTTGTGTGTTGAAATGTAAATGGATACATTTTGTACTTTATGTCATATCATGGGATCTGGACCTGATATGCGATGCTTCATAGCTGCTGCTCTGTATTGAATCACTGCTAATACGTCCATTCTTTCTTGTCATGGTTTAGGTTGCATTGGCCCATGACAACAAATGATCTCCCCCACCTCTCACTCCTAGGAGAGGAAGAGAAAAAAGATTTATGAGTTTAGTGTGAAATATTAATAATAAANTTCATATTAAGCATGGCAGATGGGATGGAATACTGTATTGGTCAGTTTGGGTCACCTGACTGAAAACCACACCCTAAGAAGTCTTAAGAGTTGTGCAACTCTGAACGACACAGAAAACTCATGGAGGGCAGTGAGTGGAACTAACAAAGAAAGTGATTCCCTAGATTATGGTATTCTTTAACCACTGTATTAATTCATCCTTTTCAAATTAGTGAATTTCCTCTTTAGTGGAAAACATGGCCTGGAAATAAGAATAATTTCTGCTAAAATGACGGACATCTCTATGTCAGAACAGACACAAACTAGTCTGTAATCTTGAACACTAGCAAGGTCACTTCAATGCACTTAATTTGATTTTAGCTATCTCAGACTCCAACAAACTGTTCCCTAATAGAAATGGATTTTATAAACAATCCAATACATAGGGTCTGCAATGTTACCTTAAAAAGCAAGACAATCTGAACCGACACTTTTCTTAGACAAACTTGGATATGTTCTTTAAAATCAGAATCTAACCTTTATTTTTCCTGCCATACCATACATTGTCCCTACTTAAAGACTGTAAGCAGCAGAACAAATTATATTGGATTGGTTGCTTTAATTACAAGGTATTTCAAAAACAAGCATTCAATAATATTATTTTCAACTGAATGTATGAATAGACATTTAACAAGATAATCATATTTTTATTACAGAATAAACGTGGTTTTATAATACAGGCATCTAACTTTTTCTTCTATGTGATAATTGTAAATGAGGAATCTATAATAATCATCAATGATGACTCAAAAAAAACTGAAATGCAGTGGTGGAATTTCAATTTAGGAGCCTACTGCATGACACAGGTAATCCTTATTGGTTTTGAAGCATTGTACAAACACATCAAACATAGTAAAAATTTGATTTCCTTTGGGTCTGTGACTCATGGTCACAAATACATTCTGCTGTGTAATAAAGGTCTCATATTGCTGCCTTTTCCTTGCGAGCACAGTAGGATCTGTAGTGGTCACCTTTTTCCATAAAGTATGTAGGTACAGAATATCTTCAAAAGTTCGGCCCATTAGCTTTGGCTGAAATTGGCCAAAGAATCCCAGAAGCTTTAAAAGTAGCAGTTAAAGGAGTAAATACCTACATAATTCTCAGGAAACTGGGTGGAAGAAATGACTGCCCAAAATAGACTAGGTCATACACGACCGAGATGAAGCTTTTGCCAGTGTCAATTACTACATAAATTTAGTGACATGATTCACACTGACACATTTTATATTTGTGCTGGTGATTTTCACTGACATTTAACTCAAATGTGTAGCTCCACATAGGCAAAAAAAAAACTTGTGCGTGAAGAATAGTGAAATCCAGATTATTTTTTAATACCGGGTAATAAGTCTGAACTACTTATTTTACTGTTAAGGATTTGGCATGATCAAATTCTATGTGATAAATCTGTCTCCCAGACAAAATCCGTCACTGGGCCAAATTCCTCTTTGCTTTGAACTCATAGTTTTATTTATGGCTATAATTTGATCAATGTTTTGAATAGGAGGCTTTATACAGTACGTCTGTTATGCCAAAAAATAGAACACGATTTTCACCGTGTGATGCATGTGAGGAGCTAACATCAAATGCTGTCATCTATTATACAAATGCAGCTCTACTCACTGAAATGTGTATGTGTAAATTTAGTGCGTAGTTTCATTTTACATCTGAGGTATGCTGCTGCCAAAAGGGGCTGCTCCACTCCCTACTAATCATACAGTTTTCTTGTCCTTGCATCGGATACAGTAATTAGAAGACTGGATGATGGAAGTGAAATATATGCGTCATGGGTTAGTTTTCTGTCACATAAGCCAGTCAGCCTACATCACACTAAATGTTGTTTTCTGGCAGTACTCCTCAGTACTTAGATGAAAGTTACATGTAACTGGCAGGTAGAAATTAAGAATTTACTCTTTCTGTTCTTGTTTTGGGGAGATAAAGGAAAGGGGAGGATCAAGTAGAGCACACATCTTCATAAACTACCCAAACATATGATAATTATAGTTACTATGGCTGAACTGTGAGGTATTTCCAGCTTGTCCTACCAGATCTTTATGGTTTTGTAGAATGTATCTCTCTTGGTGCATCTCTGTTCATCATGGGAAAAAACCCATCACGACAGGTCTGGAGATGTGACTGGGTTTATAGGTAAGCAAAGCGAGCAATGGCCTTGGGCAGCAACAGTTGGGTCAAAGAGATAAACTATAGCTTCAAAGACATATTTTCCTGGAGATCTTTTTAAAGGATTCTGATCTCCACAAGTTTTAATGAGAATCAACAACCATAATCCAGAACAATCGTGTGTTGATGAGTTTTAAGTGTAGAAGTACCTGCATGATGATACATCAAAACACATAAAATTCTCTACAGGGTTTCTTTTTCTTTTCTTTCTCCTGGAATTCAAAGGCAGTTTGTATATTATTCACGGTTGTAACTGAGTTGAAAGCAGAGTGATGAAATGCAATATTGTCTCAGGATCCATCCAAGACTCAGGCTGGTGGAAGCAGGGCTGAGAATGTGCTGCTATGTGTCTTCCCATTTTTGATATTGTTCTAAGCATCTTTATTGATGAATATATAGCAAGATTTGGAGGGAATCCATAACAAAGAGCCCTCGAAAAGAGGATGGGGCTGGGAACTAATAGTTGATATGAATATGCACAACAACAAATGAGCTAAAAGGCAGAAGGGAAGTTCAGAAGGAACCAGCAGGGACATTGTACCCCTGGCTACACAGCACTCCCTGTGAGCGTCTGAGGATCCTGTGGTGCCACCCAACAGAGCTATTCAAAGAGGTACAATATTATTGAGAACCAGGATTAGATGGAATCTTCTCCATTAAGTTCCATCCTCATGGCTACAGTCAGAAAGAGATAAAAGAGAAAATTCCTTTGATTTTCTGGGAGAATCAGTAAGCAGAAAGATACAGAAAAAAGTTGTCAGAATATCAGAGTATCCAGAGGAGATGGAAGAGAGCTGCAGTCCAGTGCAGAGAACATTAAGTAAGCAGATTTTTCTCTTGCTAGAAAATGGACCAGAAAAGTGCAACAAATTTCCACTGATCCATGCAAAAATTTTCCAGTGGAAGACTGTGGAATTAAAGTGGAATAAAACCTACCTACCTATTTTGGGGCCTTTTTGGTGATAAGCTTCCTGGCTTTTTGTTGTTTATATGGACCACAAAGCTATGCAAATCCAGAGTGTTGATGACGCATTCAAAATCAGTGTGGAGGTATCTAGCTGGACAATGCTTCTCTTTCTCCAATGATTGCAGGTGTGACCTTATGAAATCACTTGGAAGTGATCTCTGCTGGACTAGGAACTTGAAGCAAAGGTTTATCTTTCTCAGAAGAGAATCACCTGACAGTCATTGTCAGAAACAGGATGTAGAGATTTATTTTGCAGGTGACATACTATGACAGATCCTCTGTTAAGCAAGAGGAAAACTCAGAATGTATCTGACTACTTGCCTCCTGGGCTACTCGTATCACAGCACAAATCATGGGAGCATCCAAAGTGCATTACAGCTTTCTAAATACAGGTTAAGTAAAACAGTCACAGCGTTGCTACATCTCCTACTAAAAGTAAGCCTTGGGTTAAAACTTTTGTTCCTGGCAAGTTCTCATTTTCTGACATTTGATAGAAAGTGAAGTATGTGATGATGCTTATTTCTTTTTTAAGACATCTCTGTTACAGAGACTCAAGTGGTTGAAGTTGCAAATCCCCAAGGAAATAAGGTACAAGAATGTCAAGTGAACAGAGGCAAAGCCACATGTGTAGGCTGCCATTAGTTCAGGCTTGACTCACCGATGAAACTTATCAGAAGTAACCTGCTTATAGACATGGAAATATTTAAGTCTAAGAACACCGGTCAGCAAAAGCACAGATTTTCACTCTTTGAGACATTATCTGGATGTAGCAGACATTTTTTTAACTTCAAATGACAATATTTGTAAATAAACTGATGGTAAAAAACTATCATTGTCTTATTGTTATAAAATTCCTCATTGGCCAAATTAGCAATAATTTCCATAGACATTTGAACAATGGATTGTGTTCCTGTTGAACCCTAGAGCATCTGACCTTGAAGTGCAAACTGTCCATAATATCAAGTAAAACTTTTTTCTTACAATTCTGAATTACTGTAATGATTTGAGAATGAGAAAAAAACTTCTGAAATTCACTGATACTGCAATAATGAGGATCAATACTCTTCAGCTTGCATGTAAAATAAACATGCTATTCTAGTTTTTGACCACAGTTTAAAAGCAACATTCTATGCAAAGGCATTTTCTGAGACCTTTTTCATTTCCTTTTCAGGATTTCACCTGTAATTTCTAATGGAAGATTACTTATAAAATGAATCTCCTTTAAATAAAGTGACACCTTTTGTTAGCCATGCAGTGAATTTAGACCCTACATGCACACACATTGCTAAGCATGTGTTGTGAAAAGACCCCTCAGCAGTGTACCAGTTTCCCAGGACTTGTCAGCTGTGTGATACACCATCACACTCTGAGAAAAACAGTTGTATAATTTTGTCCAGAAAAAGTCTTCAGGGATATTTCACATAAAAGGATTTTATTCACTGACTATGATATGAGTCAAAATCTCTTAGACTTGTTACCATAGCTATTCTTGACTGCTACTGCTGGTATTTTCTATACATATAAAATGTACTTTCCTTCAGAATTCAGGGATGAATTCTTGTAAAAAGCTTCAATAAATGCTAGAAATACATTTCCTGCCTTTACATATAATTATGTAAAATAAGGATCTTCAATTTTAAACTAATCATGCTCTTCATTCTATCACAGAAAATATGCTTAAGAAAGGGTAGATGATATCATCAGTTGGAGTACTGCCATATAACTAAGGATAAAAACTGGGGTTTCAAAAGATGTCTATCATTTATTGAAAAAGCAAGGAAATACATAGACTCAGTCTATTAAAAAATTCTGTAGATAGTGTTATTCTACACATGTAGAAAACTCAAGATTTTGCTGCCACTCCCACACCCATAAACTACAGGCAAGCAGGGATATGGAGAGATTTCACTGATCAGCTGGTAAAAGGGAGCAGCACTGCCCAGAGAGCTTACAGCTTCCCAAGCGGTTTACAATGGAAGTTGTTCCATCAAGTATTGCTTATCAAGGGCTTAAAATGAGTAGATAGCAGGATAAAATAACTGCAGTATGAACAAGAGAGAAAACTTAAGCATTAAAAGAGAGTTTGAATTTAATTTGTGCAAGAGTGTAAGTGGGTTAGAAAAGCATGTTGTATGTTATAGCAAATGCAAGAATCCATTAAGTCAGTTAATATTGTCCCTAAGGTTCCCACTGCAGAGATTCAGACTGAAAGGTTATGGTGCTTATTGTTCAACAAATCTCTGAAGGAGCTTCCCCAGGTACTTAGTATAAGCAAACATTTCTGCAAATGTATGTTTGAGAATGAGTGCAAATGTCTCTCTCCTGTTCTCTACCAATGTCTTCACTGCAACACAAAAATCATCCATTATGTAAATGAGATAGCCAACAGTTAGGCAAGAAGATTTGTTTTTCATCTAATGCTATAGAAACGTTTCCTGTGGCTTCATAGCAGTTGAGGCCTCATAGCAGTTCTCTCTCTTTAAGCAAAAAGTGTGGAGAGGAAAAAAGAAAAAGTTCTTGATGGAAAATGTGCTGGTGCAACTGTTAAAAGGCGAGCAGCGGCAAGGGTTTCATGAAGCTTCAGGAAAAGCTGCTATTGTATGGCTAAAGGATAAATTTTGGTTTTGGTGGAGCTACTGCTTTGACTGCTCTGCCCATGTAACAGAAATCTGTTCATGGTGTGAGCCTCTGGCAGCTGAGACTTTTGTAACTCAGCCAGGTGTGCTGCCTCCTGCACTGTCTTGAGTGTTAAAGTGAGCTCTCCACCATTAAACTCATTCCTTTGCCCATCTTCCTCTGTATTCCTGACCTATCCAATAATTTTTTAGCCCTCTGGCCAATTTTAACCAACTTGGAGATAGCAGTTGGAGAAAATTAAGTTCCTACAAGTACTGTGAAAAGCAGTGACAATATGACACTTTTATGAAATTGCTGCCACACACTTCTGAGAATATCCTTCTTTCTAGAAAGCTTTATCTGATTCCGAACTAGACGAAATAATAAAAAAACCCCAACCCTGTTTCAGACTCAGAGTTGTGAATTGCTGAAGAAGATATCTGTACAGATCTCTGTGCTGCTGTGCTGTCTGCTCCTCCTCATATTCTCATGTTAGAGATTGTAATCTTGGCTGGAGCAATGCTGTTAACATAAACAGAACTGGGACCCCAATTTGCTTTGATACAGAATGAAAAACTCCGTTATATGAAGGCAGGAAGAGACTCCGAGGAAGCAGCACAAAACCAGCAGCTCTCACGCTCAGTTTAAATAACTCTTTAAAACAAAATATGAGAAGCATCCAGCAGTCTGCTTAGTAATGTGACCATTTATTTCCAACTTCATAAAGCAAAAAAAAGCCTGTTAATATCAGCAGCTAATTACAGCACCTCCTTCTCTCTCCACACATAAAAGAAGCTGTGAAGTGCGGAAGGGAGAGACTGCAGCAGTGGCAGATTGAGGCTCTTCTTGTTAAATTAAATCTGGCTGAAGATTGAATGTGTTAGAGTGGACAGCAGTGATAATGGGTACTGTTTCTTTAGTGTGTTTGCGTATAAATTAACTACCTTTAAGTGCTATTTGGACAATAAAGCTTCAGCAGTTTTGCTTCTAGTTCCACATATGGTGTAATAATTACAAGCACAACTTTATTTACTTCTGGCAGTAAAAGTGAATAAATGATGTCTCATTGCCGTGTTCATGTACTCTGGCCTCTTCGCTCGTTCTGCTCTCTCTTGAATCATGTCCTCTGCTCTGGTAGTGCTATGAAACACAAAGTTGGCAGATGCGTTACTGCATGACATATTTCCTTTGCATTCAGGTCTTTAAACATTCAGTATACCTATTTTCTGAAAGAAATGTGAAGCTATGATAGAAAAATAGAATACCTGTAGTGCTCATGAAACGCAGTGATGCTGTGTCATGGCCCGGCTTATTTCCAGATGATTTAAAACATTGCAGACTATTACTTCTTTCTTATTTTATCGGGCTTTGCTTTCAAATCATAGTACCTTGCCTTCAGTACTGAAACTAATTTGGCTGTGACCCTTACACTTGGTGGGTAAATTTATTTTTCTCTTCCTAATTCCTGTTTTCCCTCCTATTACAAAGTACCGCCAGGATTCCCACATGGGTAATGCATCAGAGTTTTTAGACAACCAGGTAAAAAAATCCTGTATTCTCATGACTTGCAAAAAAAGTGGTCTAAAAATAACACTAACAAACAGAAGAAAAAGCAACCTAGGAGTAAAATGTAAATAGATTGTGTCTTGCTAATTTTTTGTAGGAAATTTGGAGAGCCAGCTGCATTTCTGTTTTATTCCTCTAATGCCTGCAATTATGGTTTCAGTTTGTTTATAAGATTCTCACTATTTAAGAAGCATTAGACCAGTATTTTCAAATAAATGAATTTTGACTTGAATAGACACAATATAGGAAAAAAGATACTGTAATGCCAATAAAGTTGTAAAGCCATTTTTGTCTGGAATGCTCAGGTGATATAAAAATCAGATGAAGGTATTTCAATTACAGGCAGGGGTTTAGGTTTTGGATTTTGTGTGTGTGCATGTATTGCATTTGCTGCTTTTAATTCAGATTTCCTAAGCTCTAGGTTTAAAGAAAGGCACTGATATATTTTGACAGCAGCAAAGGCTTGATTATGAGACAGCCTTCACATTCACAGCTTTCAGTAAATTTGTTTCTCTCTCAAAATCAAATTAAGGTTCCTAAAATGAGGGTTTGAGGCTTTGCTCCTGATTTTAGATGTCCAACCAGTAGTTAATTGCAGCTTAGTGTTGTATTTACATTAAATTTCACTGTATAGGATTGCTTGTTCCTCCTGTCCCCATGAGCAAATACTTAAAGGCACCAAGTCCTGAACAGCTCCTTAGCCCTTGTGTTAAAACACTCTTTGAATCCAGTGTTACGCATTTGTGAGCAGACTGCATTTTACAGTGTATTAGAAACCCCTTTGCATACAAAAACACATTACATGGGCAGTGCTCTGGTACCTGCACAAAGTGTATGGAGAGGAAGATGCATGTTTTGGTTTTCTGCTCTCCATCAAGCCTGGCTGCAATAGCGCAGCACTTCATGGGAAACTGCCCCTTCCAAACTGTGCTGGTGACAATTAAGCCTCTAAATGTAGCCTTGTAGAGCTTTACTTCTTTATTTGACTGCTGACCCCCTGTGTCATCTCATGACAGCCATTTCACCTCCCTGGTATTTCTTCCCTCCTGTCTTCTCAGCTGCCCTTATTTTATGTTTAAGTTCATTGGAAACACACAATTGCCTTTTCCTCTTGCTATACAATCACCTCCGGCTCATTAGGCACTGAGATTCTCCAACAACTCATAGGCAGGAGTGTGGTGGTGGTGGTAGACAGACTTCAACAGGACTTGAATTTGGCCCATAGGAACCACACAGAAACAAAACTGGTCTGCAGTGGAGTTTAATTTAGATTTCTAAGATGAGAGAAGTAGAAAATTAATTTGCTGGTAACCTGGGCTTCTGAGTGCCAACAAGCAACATTTTAAAGGACACTTATGAAGACAGTTTTCACATTGCACTACTTGTGAAAGGTGATACTTGAGAATAAATTAGTATATGATGTATCTTATGCTTTACAAAATGAACTTGCAGTGAATAGAGATGATTACCACAAGTACTAAATGTTAGTGGACCTGGTAATCTTGCAGCATCCACTGTTAAATTATTCTCTTCTAGTCCAGTGCCAAATTATTTTCTTTTAGCTTGTTCCACTAAGTGTTCATAACTTCGTAATTAGAGATGACGATGCTTGAATCTACACAGCAAAGGTTGCCTGATCTGAGGGTTTTGCTCAGGTTTGTCAGGACAGAGCTGCTAACTGCAGTTTTCTGCTCAGAGTCTGGACATGAACCCCTGGAAAAGCATTTTGGTTCAGATTAATTTCTAATCGCTAAAATCTGAGACTTATGATGCTTTTATTTTGTACAGATGGGTACATCCAGGAATGTTTTTGAAAGCAAGACAGGGTTTGGATTTGTTTCAAGCACAGATTCATCAGAAGAGACCTATTTTTTAAATGAAAGCAAAAGTTTTCCTTTTTCTCTCCTCTGGAAGACTTTGTGGGGAAACACAGTTTATCTTACATGACAGCAGCTCAATCCACAGAACCTCAAATGTGATCTCACTGCTTCTGGTTGTTGGATCTCTTTACAGAAAGCAGCCTTCGAATCTGTGCTGTGCTGCCTCAACGCAGTGAGAGCCCTTTTCCATGCAGGTGGAACTCCGTTAAGCCATCAGGGGGTAAATGTAATGCTCTTGATACTTATCTCCTATTTGGAGGTTCCCTCAGCTGAACTCTGCATGTAAGCAGCACTGTGCTTTTGCCTTTGTTTCCCAAGTGCTTAGGGACAGCTGGCTGCCAGGTCTGTGACTACTGCCTGGGCAGACTTCTCTGCTAAGGAGAAGGTAGTGGTTCTGGTCAGAGGGACTCAGACCTGCTGGAGGAACAGGCCAACATGACCTCACCTCACGTGCATGTGTACCTGCCAGTACCTAAAAGGCACCCACCTACCTCACTCACTTTGCTGCTAGAAGCTATGCTAAGGCACATGGAAGACAGGGAGGAAAATAGAAACAGCATGGCCACCACACAGTGGCATTCTATAATTGAATAACCACATCAGTGGACAAGGGAAGAGCTATGGTCATCGTCTATCTGCAATTCTGTAAGGCCTTTAACACAGTCCCCCACAACAACCTTCTCTCTAAAGTGGAGAGGGATAGATTTGATGGGTGGACTGTTTGCTGGATGAGGAATTGGTTGGATGGTCACATCCAGAGGGTAGTGGTCAACAGCTCAATATCCAGATGGAGACAGGTGACAAGTGGTGTCCCTCAGGGGTCTGTACTGGGACTAGTATTGTTCACTATCTTCATCAATGACATAGTGGGATTGAGTGTACCCTCAGCAAGCTCGCAGACAACACCAGTGTCGGCTGAGTGGTGTGACTGACACTCCTGAGGACCAGGATGCCATCCAGAGGGACTTGGAAAAGCTTGAGAAGTGAGTTCATGTGAACCTCGTGAAATTCAACAAGGACAAATGCAGGTCCCCACACTTTGGTCAGAGTAACTTCCTATATCAATACAGATTGGGGCATGAGGGGATTAGGAGAAGCTCCGAGGAGAAGGACTTGGGAGTACCAGTGGATGAGAAACTCAACAGGAGCCAGCAATTTGTACCCACAGTCTAGAAGGCCAACTGTATCCTGACCTGTATTAAAAGAAGTGTGGCCAGCAGGTTGAGAAAGGTGATTTTGTCCCTCTACTCCACCCTTGAGAGACCCCACTTAGTATACTGCATCCAGCTCTAGAGCCCTCAGCACAGAAAAGACCTGGACCTGTTGGAGCAAGTCCAGAGGAGGGCCACAAATATGATCAGAGAGCTGGTGCACCTCTCCTTATGAGGAAAAGTTGAGAGAGTAGGGATCGTTCAGCCTGGAGGAGGCTCCAGGGGGACTTTAAATGTATAGACCTTCCAGTATCGAAAGGGGGCCTACAGGAAATGTGGGGAGAAATGTTTTACCAGAGCCTGTTGCAATAGAACAAGGTTTTAAACTTAAAGTTAGATTTAGACTAGAAATAAATTTGTTACAATGAGGGTGGTGGAACACTGTCCCACCCTGTTCAGAGAGATGGTATATTCCCTATCCCTGGAAACATTCAAGGTCAGGTTGAAAGGGCTCTGACTCTGAGCAACCTGATCTAGTTGAAGATGTCCCGGTTCGTTGCAGGGTGGAAGTTGGCCCAGATGACCTTTAATGGCCCCTTCCAACCCAAAGTATTCAACAATTCTATGATTTCCTGAAGGTGTAAAGACTGTACATCTGTTCCATCCTGGCACAGAATAACATCACAACAGTAACAGTTATTTGAGCCTAAACCTCTTTGTGTCTTAATTTCTTCCTAGTCAAAATAAGTTTACTGCCAGCTTTATAGCACATTCCATGCTTCTTTGATGAAAGATATTTAACCAGCACCAATTATTATTTTATTACTTCTGGCAGATAGAATGTTTAGCAAGTCATTTGATATGTATGCTTTTTCAAAGCCTCATAACTGCATTGGGAATCTTTACATAGAATCTTAATTTATCCCTTTATACTTCAGTTGTTTTTTGAATCTTTCTTTTGAACCACTGAGCGATTTTCAATCTGAAAAGAGAATCTGAGGAACAATATACAATTGTCACACACATCAGGCTTTTAAAAAATTGGTTTTATGCCTTTGATGTAGTCTAGACAAATGAACATATTTCAGAAACATCACACTTCTGAAGCTACTGACTGGCTGATGAGAGTGCTGCCTAATTTTTAAATAATTAGCTCTTCTAGTTTTTGAGATATGAACATCTGCAAACTAGAACTTTATGTGGCAAGTATAGTCAGCTTCCACATACACCTTCAAAGCAGGAGAGCAGATGCTGCCCACCATCCCCTGCTCTGCAGTTTGGAACACCTCAGTTAAGAACTGCACTCTTTCCCCATTGACCAGTAAAGGTGGGAAAACCACAGAGGGAAATTAAATGCTGTGTGAACAGGCCTCTTGATACAAATATCTCTCCTTAACGGTATGAATATACTCATGTGTTTATAATAACTATATTTATTTGAGTGCAAGTGTATTTTCTATTGCAATGATCTTTTGGCAGCTAGGGATTACTCTTTATCCTTTCCTGTATCATAAGGCTAACAAAACAGTCAATTAAATTAATCCTCTGCAAATTTAAAGTGGATGAGAAATGAATGCAGCTAAAAGCTGTGGAATTTGCAGCCAGAAAATACTGACAGTGAAACAGGTTAGTGCTGTTTGATAAATAATTAGACAATTAGCCCAAACTTCAGATGTTTTGTGCATAGAGCTCCTCTGAAGTCAGTGAGGGTATTCCCAACAATAGTTGCAATTCTTACAAATCTTTATTTACATAGCAAAATTTCCTGTTTATCTTCCCATTGACCCTTCTACAGAAATGGTTTCTTCATTAAATTAAAACTGATTCTTTCTAGACTGGGAAATAAAAAAATAAAAAAAAAAAAAACCTGTCTTCTCCATGTACCTACCTCTTAGATTTTTTGATCTGAAAATTACCCTTACCTCTAAGCTGTTGCTCCTTTTGGGAAGAAACAGTTGCACTGGAACAAGAATAAGCATATGGAATTGCGAGGACAAATCTCATTAATCCTTTAACAGAGCAACCTTCATGCCTGGATTTTGAAATAGGAAATGCAATGTTGCCTCCGTTATTAATTAGCTGGTGGAATCAATTAACTGCTAACTACTAACTAAACAGCCAATCCTGCAAACACTTAAGCGTCTGCATATCTTTAGGCATAAGAGTAAGCCCACTGACATTGATGGGAGAACTGTATGTTTAAAATTAAACCAGATTGTGTTAGCAAAATAGAGGTCTTAATTACAATATTTGTCTATAGAAAGCCCCTGTTGCCTTCTAACCTGTGCAGCAGTGGGCTTTGTATTTATCTGTAACTGTATTCACCTGTCTTTATCTGAAGAAAGCCCTATTCAAAATAAGAATGTACATGAATCAGGATGGAAAAGCACAAGCATCTTCTATGCTGGGTGTGTCAGTAATTCAAAAATAGTGAAATAAACTAACCATATATTGGTTAACAAATTTCTGTCTTTCTATGATAATATCCAGATTTTAAAAATACAAAGTGACACCCAGAATCTAACACAGAATAATAACGTTATGTTTTGAAAGTAGTTGTTCATGCATATTAATATACTCCATTTACTTTTCAAGCTCCATGCTTTCTCTTATACTCTCCCCTCAGTTTCCATTCTTATAGCTGTCAACAGCTGTCTATAAGCATCATTGCTCTGCCTCAGGACACTCATTGTCATCATAGTAGATACAAAAACCTGGGCACTCCACAGCTTGTTGATATGAAGACCATTACCAGTGCAAAGGTTAACATCACCTCACTGAGTGTATTTACCTTACAAATTTAGAAGAGATTTGTGGTGCTACTCCGTGTATGCCATGGCGAGTATCTGAGGCTTTGTACAAGGAATCAACAGCAAACATCAACCTGCACCTATCTTGCTCATATTACTTTGTGCAAATATAGAAAAATACAAAAATGACAACTGTACTCTGAGATCAGTATATGGGAAAGAACTGTGTGGATTTTATTCAGGAAAAAATAAATAAACTCCAGAAACTCTTTTTCTTACTTGGAGTGATTTGTAAAGTAGCAACCAGCGTAGTAACTTAGGTAAATGGCATATGGGGAATGGATTGCTGCAGTTTTGTGTTTTTGTGGTGTTTGGTGGTTTTGTTTGTTTTGTTTGCATTTCTGTTTCTTTTACATAATAGCCAAATTTTCCACAGGTAACCTCAAGCTGGCTGTATTTAAAGTATCTTGATACCTCCTCAGCCGTATGCTTGAAACCACAAAGCCGTGGCCACTGTGTGCCATACATTATAACCAAGGCTTCTAGATGTTCCTGAAATGAGCTTGGTAATTTCATACAGTGCTCCAAGATTTTCTTTCTAAAAGCTCCCTTTGCATTAACATAAAATATACAAGATATGTCAATGTAGCAAGTTTGCTTTGTGCCTAATGAGAAGAGATAGTCCTATGTTAAGGTGTCATTTGGATGAAGAACATTCAGCATGAAAAGGCAAATGGGCAGATACTGGCAAAGGTTCATTGCTATGAACCAGATGGTCAATGTTTGATGACAAATTTACTGAAGACACTTAACGTATGTAATTTTTCTCTGAAAATGTGTCCATGGTACTGTGGACTTGTGATGGCATAACACATTTCTTATATATTTTAGTGAATTGCAAAAGGAGTTCACATCCTAGAAAACTGTGCCTCAACAGTGCCCCCCAGGTTTTATTCAGAAAATATGATTTCTTTGCATATGTCTGGCTACCCATAGCCTGCCTTGCTTTCTTCATGCTCAGCCTTAACTCTGGAAAAATTTGCTCCTTGTAATGGAATTAAATGTGTAGGAGCTTAATAAAAAGAAGAAGTATAAACTGTGCTTTGTCATTGGGGTTTTGTTCATTCTTCTTTTTTTTTTTCCCAAATCTATCACAAGGGCTTGTACACCAAAACACGAAGAACATAACAAACAACACTGAAACAGGATACAAACTGCATTTTGCAACTTTGGACTTAATATTCTTTTAATGCCCAAACAATGCTGTGTCTTAGGCACAAGATAAAAGCACTAACACTGTGTCAAATTCCTGTGAAATGATTCCCCTGCTTTGCATGGTATAACATCACCTATTGAGGAATGCATTTGTTTAAGATGCTGCTACTTCTGATTACAAGATTATATTTAAGAAGATAATATATACTTTACTAAGTATTACTTTAACACTTATTTAGCGCTCAAGTATAATCCTGTTCTATGTAAATGGCTAGAATACGAAATAGATCTCTTCTGACTTAATGAAACATATTTTTCTGCCTTCCGTTTATATGCTTCTACAGATGTGGGGTTTTCTGAGTTGCAAATGCTTCTTTTTTGAGTTCTTACTCTTCACACCCCGGAGGGGCAAAAAGCAGATTAGGATTTTGGAGTTTTGTTGTTTGTTTGGAAAAGAAGTTTTTCATGAATACCAAAATGAGAACTGTAGCATGAAGAATAACTTAAATGGCTTTCTAGCATTGTACAAACAAACCATGAAAACCTGAAATAAATGAAAAATATTGAACTATGGAATTCAGACGCTGGGTGAAATTAGGTGCAGTATGAATTTAATATCCAGTGCACATCTATATGGGATTACCAAGGTCACTGATTAAAAAGACCAGGTTTACCAATAGTTATGTCGAAGAATCATGTTTTGGGTTGGAAGGGACCATAAAGATTATCTATTTCCAACCCTCCTGACGTCAGCAGGCATACCTCCCAGTAGACCAGGTTGCACGATGTCCCATCCAACCTGGCTGTGAACACTTCCAGGGAAGGGGCATCGAGAACTTCCCTGGGCAACCTGCTCCAGTGTCTCACCACTCTCACAGTGAAGAATTTATTCCTTATATCTAACTTAAATTTCCCCTCTTCCAGTTTATAACCGTTACCCCTTGTTCTATTGTTACACTCCCTGATAAAGAGTCCCTCCCTGTGTCTCCCGTAGGCCCCCTTTAAATACTGGAAGGTCCATATATATAAAGTCTCACTGAAGCCTCCACTTCTCCAAGCTGAACAACCCCGACTCTCTCAGCCTGTCCTCACAGGAGAAGTATTCCAGCCCTCTGATCATCTTTGTGGCCCCCCTCTGGACTCACTCCAACAGGTCGAGGTCTTTCCTGTGCTGAAGGCTCCAGAGCTAGACACAGTATGCCTGATAGGGTCTCTCAAGAGTGGAGTGGAGTAGAAAGACAAAATCACCTCTCTCAACCTGCTGGCCACACTTCTTTTGATACAGCCCAGGATACAGTTGGGCTGTGGGTGCAAATTGCTGGCTCATGTTGAGCTTCCCATTCACTGGTACCCCCAGGGCTGCTCCTAATCCATTCTCCACCCAACCTGTGTTTGTGCTTGGAATTGTCCCAACCCAGATGCAGGACCGCAGGACCTTGCACTTGGCCTTGTTGAACTTCATGAGGTTCATATGGGCCCCATCTCAAGCCTTTCCAGGTCCCTCTGGATGGCATCCCTTCCCCCTAGCATGCTGACCACACCACTCAGCTTGGTGTCATCTGCAAAACTGCTGAGGGCACACTCAGTCCCACTTTCCATGTTGCCAACAAAGATATCCTGCTCTCTGTGGGTGTTTATGTGTATATTTCACATTAAAGGATTGTAACTGCTAGAAATTATTAATTTTTCAGTGGAAAATAGTTTGTGTTGTCTGTAAACTGTGTTTACATACTCACCAATCATTAGATTTGAAGAGGAGGCTGGCTATCTATTTAAGCACTGAAAACTCAGACATCTAAGTTTAAAATATATACCTTAATGAGGGATCTGCCAGAGATAGCAGCGTGTAATGGAAAAGCATATCGTGCTGATCCAGCAATATTTTTTATGTTTCTATCCATAAGTGAGTTCACGCAGACTGACACTCCTTCAGCCCTAATTTTCCATTCTCCTTTCAGCGGGTTGCAACCCCTCCAAGAAATAATACTCGTACGGCTACAGTATCCTAAAGCTATATAGCTATTCCCTGACAGGCACTTTACCAATGTCAAAAGCTAGTTACATCTAGAAGGTATAAAATAACAAAGAGTACTTCAGAAAAGATGCTCTATATATAAACCCTGCCTCACTCCTGTGGGCCAGGCTTTCCAAAAGCTCTGCTTTCTCCTGGGAAAGATGTCTGCTGGTTGTAGCAAAGCATCTGGCAGTTGGGAAACCCAGAAGTATGTTTCCAGGCTGAAGTGGTGGTGGGACATTTTCCACCTGGGACTGAAGGAGCATTATGTATGGATCCGTGTGAAAAATCACGCAGGCAGATCATCTCCTCCTACTACTTGGCAGAAGGTTCCTCTAGAAGCTTTGTGCCATATAGAAGCTCTGAATCTGCCCTGAGCTCTCTGCTGTCACATGTGCAGTCCTTACTTGAACTAAACTGAAGCTAGGTATGGTCTAACAAGAGCTGCAAAATTCAAATACTAATTGTGTTGCGCTTCCAAGTCCTGTAGTTATGAACTCTGTAATATAGCCTCCCTTCCTCCAATCCCCACATGCTCTACACACAGTTTGATCCAGTTTTGCCATGTTTTCCAGTGGGTTTACCCTTCCCAGTAATATATATCTGACAAGGCCTATTGCAATGTGAATATTATCTGCTAACAGACACAGATTAATTTATTCCTATCAAGGGAAGACTTCCTTTTTCTCAAATATGCTCTGAATAGACAATCCATAAGAATATTCTGATTTCTTTTGCTCAGGATGAGAAAATGCTAGAAACATAGATGTAGCAAATACATTTCCACTTCCTTGCCTCATTTACCAACCTTGCTAGCACTCTGTATCAGCCATCCATTTTTGCAGGGTAGCACTGAGGCATGTACTCCTGGCAGGGGAAAAAAAAAAGTTTTTGGTTTAGTATAAGAACTTCAGCTTTATAGTTGGTTTCCTTGCAGATAATTTTATGCTTCTGAGTAGTGACTGATGTAATACCAAGAAGTTTTGTCCAAGTTGTCAGGTTCCTGAAGCTGGAATGTGTGGTGGTGAAAAAGAGTGGGAACAGAGAGCAAGGAGAAAAGCTTGGCAGACTTACCAGCATTTGGGACTTCTTTTATTAAGACACCATTTAAAGCACTAACAAGCAGCTCTGGTTCCTGCTGCTAATATAACTGTATTAGAACTTAAGACTTGTTAATAATACTATCTTTGTTTTATTACTTCAATTTCTTTTCTAAAGAACTGTGAATTTTTCTCTTCCTGACTTTTCCTGATAAGCTTGTGTGCTAAAAAATACAATGAGACTATTGGTACGACTTCCTGAGCATATAATATTGTATGGTACTACGGTCAGCAGTGGTGTTTGCAACAGGGAAGGTGGTTACATTTCAACAGGAGATTACTCAAGTGTTATTGGCCAGTCACAAAGTGCAAAATTATAAATAAGGTAATAAATTCTCTTTCATAATAAATTTATTTGGATATTAATGAAGCAGTGGAGTATATAATCACAGGCAAGTAAGTGTAGCTGGTACATTTTAAATTATTTTTGGTTGCTTTGTCTTTTTTTTAATGATCACAAATTGCTATTTTGAACAGAGAGTAACTGGACATGGTCTGGGGTTTACATGTACACATTTTTCACTTTTGTTTCCCTGTGTATGCAGCACACAAAAGGAGGAAGGTCCTATAACATTGAGCTTTTTCATTGGCAGCATGAAAGAAAATTATTTTGTTGAAAGCTTAAGTCTAAAATTGTCTTAACCTCTACCTGCAGTGGCTGTACCACTGCTTTACAGTTTTATGGGTGCTATTGGAGAAGCATCAATATTTCTTCCCCCAAGGTAGTTTAGAAAATAGCCACATATAATTACACTATTTCTGACTTTATTTTTAACCTGGATGACAAATAAAATTTGGACTAATTCTGATTAAATTAAAAGAATGGGGTAAATGATGTCCACCCTGATTCAGTGACTTTTTGTGAGACAAAACAGACTAAAAAATGTTAAGTCTAAAATCCCATGTCCAGAATATGCATCTCAATCCCACTAGGCCATATTTCTTACAAGACAATATGGTGCACACAATCATTCTCAGATTTGGGATAATCTCTTATGGTTTTTTTCTGCAAAAGATGAAGACTGGTGATATGATTTTAGGTAGCTCAGACCTTGTGACTTCCTTATGTGCAGGTTGAAAAATTATTATTTCTGTGTCTGCAGAAAATGTTTTAATAAATTAACACTGAGAAGCGTTGAACATAACCTTACTAGAGTATACAGACACTGGTAGCAGGGACTGTTCAAAGTCATGAGCTGCCTGGGCCTTTCTTATAAAGGCAAATTTTAAAGAGGGATGCGAAATGGATGTAGATTCTGGATGCTGGATGATAAGCTCAACATGAGCCAGCAGTGCACACTGGCAGATCAGAAAGCCAACCACATCCTGAGAATCACAGGAGGTGATTCTGCTCTGCTCTCATGAGACCCCACCTGGTGTACTGTGTCCATCTTGGAGTCCTCAGCATAGAAAGACATGGACCTGTTGGAATGGGTCCAGCGGGCCACAAAGATGATCAGAGGGATGGAGCACCTCTCCTATGAAGACCAGCTGAGAGAGCTGGGGTTGTTCAGTCTAGAGAAGAGAAGGCTCCAGGGAGACCTTATAGCAGCCTTTCAATATCTGAAGGAAGCCTACAGGACTGCTGGAGAGGGACTCTTTTTCAGGAAGTGCAGTGACAGGACAAGGGGTAATGGCTTTAAATTGAAAGTGGGGTGATTCAGACTAGATAATAGAAAAAAATTATTTACTGTGAGGGTGGTGAGACACTGGAACAGGTTGCCCAGGGAAGTTGTGGATGCCCCATCCCTGGAAGTGTTTAAGGCCAGGCTGGATGGGGCATTGAGCAACCTGGTCTAGTGAGAGGTGTCCCTGCCCATGGCAGGGGGGGTGGAACTCCATGATCTTTAAGGTCCCTTCCAACTCTAACCATTTTATGATTCCCCAAATTTTCAGCTCTTTAATTATATCTGGCATAAGTAAGACTGAGCGTTAGTTATTTCTTTCTCAGTAGTCAACTTTCCTTTCCTGTTTCCCATCACTGGCCCTAAGGGCTGGTGCAGATTGATTAATGAGCTCTACATTCTCGGAGTTGCAGTTTTTATTATATTTGAGCTGTAGGGGTTTTTCCCCCTCTCTGCAGTCAGAGCGGGTCAAGAATTATGTATGATGGCTTATAAGTTTTGCAGACAATTTTTAACTCGTACCAGAAACCCCTCCATCATGTACCCATTTTGTTTTAACTGGTTGTTCTTCATACCAAAGCTACATGTAGAAAAAATTAATTCTTCCATGGATGTTATGCTGCGCTCTGCCAGCTCTTCTTGTAAACTCACACAATATGTATGATCTAAATTATGTTTGAATTGTGAACTCCTAACTTTCTCTGTATAAGCACATTATATGAATACAGCTCAGGGGCCACAAGGAGGGAGGAAAAAATTATTCATTTACCTAAGCTTTGCTTCACCATGAAAGTTGTTATCAAGACCATTTATTTTGCAAACCAAGGTGCCATTCTCTACATTTTTATATAAAGGCTTTCTTGAAAGAAAAGATCTTACTTATAATATCTTGCATTATTTTTCATAAACAGCCTGGACTAGTTTGGAAGTAGAAAGTTCTCTCTGGCCTCAGTAGCCTGTGTTGCAACTCTGGGTTTCAATTCCTGTTGTGCTACGAAGTAGAAGGAAAAATAAAACTGAACTCTGCTAAGCTATTCTCTGTCCCACAAGAATACTAAAACAGAGTTACACAGAACTGTGTATTCCTAACTGGGTTGTAATCACTTGCAGTGTATTCTTTTTATTTATGGCACAGATCTAGGAAAAAAATATAAAGAAAGAATGAGTTTTCAACAGCTTTAGAACTGTTGCCTTCTATTAGTACAATAATGTGGTACAATCCTGTTTTCAAATGTTGTATAGATCCAAAGTATTTCTAAATTTAATTAATGTTTAAGTTTAATAAAATAATGCACAAAATCATTACTTTGTGACATTAATGAAGTCTGTTTTCTAGAACAATTTGAATAGGAAGCACTAAAATACATTAACATTAGGTCATCTGCTTTGCATTTATAACAATAAGCTCACATTTTCAGAAAGGATAATCTTAAACAACACTTCTTTCAGTACAAACTGTACATCTTTATCTTAAAAATCCAAATGTTTCAACAATAGAAGGTGATTAAGAACTAGACAATTATTCTTCATCTCTCAATGATTTATGACACAGAGAAAGACCTTTTCTTGAAAGTTTGAGGTGCTAAAGAGGAGTGTGTTTAAGTTAGCAGCTCCCTGCCTTCCATTTTATTTACTAGGCACAGAATTCACTTCTTTGTAGCCATCATACTAGAAAATGAGACTATCAACTTTATTGCAAGATTGGCCCTAGGTGTGGGCATATATATATATCTGTTAGGGTTCTCCAACATTTATATAAGCACATGCAGAAAATGAAAATGAAGCACACACGTTCCTTGAGCAGCTAAAACAGAAAGACAAAATGCAATGGCAGGACTCATCTTCTCATAATGGGCTTTAGTATTTATTTGCAATAACCTGCACAATGTGTTATAGGATTTCCAAGCACTGAAATAAGCACTCTGCTTGTCCCAAAGATCTCACTGTTTAATCATGAAAATTAAATAGTCAGTAGAAAGAGGAAAAGCAGTAAATATTTGAGAATGTTAACAAAACCCTCTGCTCTTTTTCATGTCTATGTAAATTCATTTTTTTAAAATTTTGAGCATATTTTCAATAATCTATACAGCCACTGGCTTTAGGATTCTACTGAAGTTGTGGTCAGTATTCATAAAATAAGTGGTACAATTGAGGGCTACTATTTCTGTTTCTATCAATCTTGAGGTCAGTGAAAGTTCATCACTTACTTGAAAAGGGCTAATATATCACCTCAAAATTCTAACTGAATATAAAAGGAAATAAAAAAGCAACCAAAAGTCTGATAAGATTAAATAATCGACCCACCCTCTGAAATAACTACCAGCAAACTGAGAGTATTTTAAAAACTACTATTAATATTCTGTGTCTTTCCTCCACCTACTTTGTTTCCTCTTGTTTCTTTTCACATGCCATTTCTAACTCAATATTCTCCCACAGTGATTGTCATATTGAGGAAAGTAGTTAACAATAACTAAAATCATGCCCGTAGCTCTTAAGTTCCCAGTTAATAAATTAGTATATGAGCTGGATACAGCACACTACGCCAGAATCATAAGACCTTCATTACTTTGAATTATACCAGACATCTCCATAGCATTTGTACGCGGACTGGCTGCTAAACAGAGTCACAGTGGAGCCCAGTTTACTCTTACTTGGTGCTGCACTACCTATCACTTTGGTGTGTGGGAAGGTTGGGCAGAAAACACACACACACACACTGGCCCTTAATTCTCATCTATTTAGCCCAGTCATCCAGCAAAGGATAACCGTTTACATATAACTGCTGAGTTTGCAGTGGTGAGTAGCAAATCAAAAAGCAGTGAAGGCGATATACTACTCTGCATAATCTGTGGGGTTAACCAGAGAAGGCAGTGTTGGAGTAATTTCTCCCATTATTCCTCTCTTAATCTCATCATTAAGGAAGCTGTTACTGTCTTTTGTATGTTTCCGGTAGCTCATTTGCCTTCATACCATACATGTGATGTTTTACTTCCTTGTTCTTTGTTTTCTCTGTTATGCCCTAAACCCACATCTACCCAGCTCCTGCACTAATCGAGAACTGACCATTTGTATTAACACCCTGCAGACCTTTGTGATTGCCATGAGCTCATAGGCTCAAGCCCTCTACTCTCATCCTAAGCTTTCCTCTTGGGGAATCACTTTTACCACCCTTTTTTTTTCCCCCAGGATTAACCAGTATCACATGATCTTGTATACATCAAGAATATCATCTTGCACAAAACTCCCACGAAGAGCTGACGATGATGTGAAAGAGGCTTGGCTCATTCTTTTTAAGTCACTGGGGCTCTTCCTGTTGACTGGAGTTTGATAGAAGAGCTCTGTGGTCCAGATCCTCTTGTTGCTAATATTCTTTGTTGGATATATTAAGTATTTTCAAGTATTTCATCCAGTAAGTTTGGCATGTTGGAATTTTTGTGGGTTTTTTTTTGCTTCACATCTCATATGTGTGACTCAGGTTTGTGTGTCAACCCCCAGCATCCTGAGGAGCTATACTTGTAGCTGGGCTTTGTGGGAAGAGCTGTGATAAAAGAGCTGTTCTTGCTTTTATCTAGATTCTAAGGTTATTTAAAAGAGCCTGAGGTGTACTAGAGGGTATTCAGGTGGAGTGCTGTTTCAGGCAACTTCTGTGGCCTTCACAACCAAACCAGTGAGCTGCTTGAGCTGAAACAGCTGGTAGAAGTTAGCTGATGTCCAGTTCTGCAGTATTCCTCTCAGAAGGAATACTTGTGTTATTTGGGAACCTTCAACTTTTTAATATTTTCCACAGAATTTCCCCAGTCTGTACGAAGGTTGTCAGGCAGATCTCCTCAGTGAATCTCCAAAATGGATTGTTATAGACACATATTCCCAGGTGATTTGTAATCAGTATGTGCCTTTTATGTATATCTGGCATCAAGGATAGAAGTACAAAAAGAATATAATTCTTAAATTGTATTAAATGGACTAAGAATTATCGTTGTTATTATTACTACCAAAAAGATTTTGTACTTCTATTTTTAAACCCTGTGTAATTCTATGATGCTTCTCCATTTAATTAATGTGCTAGTACAATAAAATAACACACAAAATCATTATTTTGTGACATTAATGAAGTCTACTTTTCGAGCACAATTTGAATAGGCAATTCAACAACAGTGCACTAAAACACATTAAAACCAGGTCATCTGCTTTGCATTTCTAACAATAAGACCACACTTCCATGAAGGGTAATCTTAAACCACTTTTTTTTTTCAGAGCAGCCAGTACATCTTTATCTTAAAATTCCAAATGTTTCAACAATAGAAGATTGTTAAGAACTAGACAATTATTTTTCAGCACCCATTGATTAATGACTTAGTCTATGACACACAGAGAAAGTGTAGAACAAAGGAGTGCATTATAATAATGCACAGGCATTAAACCATCTTCATTAATAGGGTCTTTTTGGATTCTGCTTAGCATAAAACAAAATATGCCATAAAGAAAGTGAAGTATTAGCTTTAAATATCTCTTTAAACTCGCTTGATAAAAATAAAGCCTACATTGTGCCCTTTATCTTAAAAATATTTTGTTTTTTGGGATTCATACATTCTCTGAACTAGGTGAACTGCAGCAGGGTTTCTGAGCTATGATTTTAGCTCTGTTCTTACAGGCCACATTCTTCATATTTTGTATTTTACATTAGGGCTTTGCATTAAAATTTGACTGTGTCATCCTTTTTCCTACTCTTTGCAATAGCAGAGTTTAAGGTATTGCTCAGCATTACTACCAGTAGCAAAATCTGAATATTTTAAATAAGTTAACCTGTTGAGATTTACTAATACAAAAATGTTACGAGTTCCTGATGAACATAGATTTAAGAAATAACATAGTGAAACTATAAAAGATACAACTTTGTTAATGCTCTATTTCAAATGCCAAAATCCTGTAAGTGCTTTCATGTTTCAATACATGAACTCTTGTGGCTCTTCCTTTTATAAATTTGTTTTTTAACTCTGTCACTGTGCTTCCTTCCATTGATCTTGTCCAAGTTGTTACTTGTAAAGCCCATGCCCACGTTTGCAAGACTGGGACTTTAGATGTGTTCAATGTGCTCTCCACCTTTTATAGCTATTTATATCTGGGGCTTGTTTGCTTGTTTGTTTGTTTTCCAGTTATTAAGTTCATTTAAATAGAATAATCATCATAGCATCAGTACTATCATGAGTCTGTACTCGATGTTTGTAGTCTAAATCACACATAACTACTAGAATGAGGCTACAATATCAGCTAGGTATAAACTCTGTTCATAGCACTTGGCAGGGACAGAAGAAGATGGATTATGGAGAGGTTGTCGGAGCTAAGTGAATAAGTCGCAGTGAATAATTAATTTGACAAACTTAGCCTCTTTGTACGTACAGACCAGATAACAGTCTCTTCTCGTTCATTCATTATTCAGATTTATTCAGTAAGTATCTTTTGAATAGGGCACAGAACAGAGCAGCTGAGGCATCTCATCTTGGCTCCAAAAGCATGCATTACAACCTCTCCCTGGATTCATATTTCATTTAACTCCTCTGCTAATTGGGACCTCTTCATTTGGGCCAAACGGACAGTTAGAAGAATTGCTGTAGTGTGGGCCAAAAGCTCATCCAGCCCAGAGTGACACCTAGAAAGCCACATTTCTCTCCAAGCAGTCAAGGTGAGGGTGGTGGAAGAGAACAGGCTTTTCTGCTCTCCAGCCTCATGAGAGAATTGCTGTGTGTGACGAGTCTGGTCTCGGTGGATCACAGTTCACCCTGGCCATTCTACAGAGTGGCAGGCGGACAGTGAACGATATGGGCTTGTTTCCAGCACATCATTAAAGTAATGTTTTCCTTTGGATTTTGTAATGGACTGAGAGGACTGAAGAATGAGGTCCCGTTCATATACAGGCATGCACTGCCCCAGTTTTGCTGCACAGGTTTTCTGCACACAACTACAAGGCGGAAGACTGGTTAACTGGGATGCTGCTTTGGAGGAAAATCAGACTCATGACATTTAGTGGGAAGAGAGACATACTGAGAATCACCAGCTGAAGTGCCCAAATGCTTGGTGGTTGACAATAAACAATGTAACTGTTTTTGACTGTAAGTTTATAAGTTGCATTCAGCTTCCCAAAATAACAGATTTCTGCCCCAAAGAGCTTATAGACAAACAGGATAAGAGAGGTATAGGAGGAAAAGTGAAAGATTTAAAACCAGTATGTTGCAGGAATTGTGCCAAAATGCCTTTAGTTGATAAGGCTTTTATTCTTATTCATTTGCATAAGAAACCTCCACATAGATTTTTTTTTTTCTGATTTAAATTCCATCTGGTATAATGTCGTATACTGTACACTATATCTAATAATGGTAATTACTACCAGTTTTGTTTTCTACCCAGATGTAACAATGCTTTGATGAACTGTTTTTTCACTTTAATTGCATTAATTTAAATATGTGTATCTGATAAAATATTTACTGACAGCTTATCTGGCAAGGACATACATGGTTCAATAAACACAAATCACATTGTAGATTGTACATATTTTATTACATTAATTTGTTGGTCAATGTTTAACAGCTTAACATTAGAGCCATTTCATCATGCATTCTATTAGCTTATCAATAAACACTCATGTTATATCTTCCAAATGATAGGCTGTAAAAAAAGGAAAAAATAATAATCCCCCCCATCGCTATTAACATGTGACTGCTGAAAAATAAAATTAATGTTAATTAAAAGGTATGGATATCACAAAGTAATCATGACTTTGGACTTGCATATGAAAGAGAAAGTATTTTTCTGCAAAAATTTAAAAAACACTTTCTTTTATACTGTCAGAGATGCAACAATTAAATCCATTTCAGAAGAAGTACAGTGTCATAGGTACTGCTTTTGCATCAACTCTTTTGATGAAAAAGCAAGCTAAAAGCAATAATTTAGTTTATTCAGGCTTCTAGGCTTCACTCTGTCTTCTTTATTTTATGTCATGTTAATGAAAAACTTTTAAGCACTAACATAATTTTGCTTTCCTGCATGTCCCCTTCATGTCCCACATGGTCTCTTACTAAAGCGAAGTTACTGACAGCCTCTGGTTCTCAAGGGCAGACCCCTACCACCATCAGATAACAGAAGAAAGCCTCAGATATTTCAGCTCTCAAAACATATCACAGCAAAACAGAGCTGGATAATTTTTAGGATTTTACGTAGTCACCTTAGATAGTCCCATTTAGGTCAATGTTAGACTTGGGGTTCTTCCTCCATCAGCTCTGGACACTGACTGTCTTTTAGACCTAGTCTCCTCAGTGCTTGTGCATACTAGAACTAAACCCAAACTGAATCTTGAGAATCAAGGAACTGAAGGACATTTCCTAGATGCTGGGTCAAGGTTAGAGTTTCTGCTCCTCTGCAGGATACCCTGAGCCTTATGGCAAACTGGAGCTTGCCTACACCACACCATGGCATTGTGATTCCTACAACAACTGCAGGATCAGGATTTGGTGTTGAGTGAATCCCACTCAAGGCTCAGGAGCAACCTTAATGCTTAATTTCTGGCACACTTACAATTTCATTGCTCTCATCGCATAAGCTAGTTCTGCTAGACTTTTCTTTCATAGAATTTCATTCATACATTATGAATGTATTTCATACACTTCATACTTCCTGAATCATCTAACTTGAACCTATTTCTTCAGTGACAGTCAGAGGGAGGTTAGAGAGAACATTTTTCTCCGTGTAACAGAAGATGGCTTTAGGAATTGACCAAAGCTATTTAGCATAGTCACATTGCTAGTGCCATAGTTGGCACAGAAAGAGACCACCAGCAGTCAGCCAAGACACACATAGTGATGCCTTATCTAAATCTTCCTCACCTTTGACTTATTTTTTTGTTTGCTTCAGAAGAAAGATTAAGTTTTCGTACAGTTTTTACTTTATTTGAACTGGTTTGCTGTAATGTTTTTGTACCATACATATATGTCAGTGATTTATTTGGACAGATAATAATTTGATTAATGTGATTTCACACATTCTTGCTTGGGCAGGAGAAGTGTAGCCACAAATGCTTTTGTCAGTGAGGTTGAGAGTCTTGTATGTGTTTGCAGGCATATTAGATGTAGCTTGAAATGCAGACCAGGTTCTTGCACATCAGCCTCTTAGCTGCCCCTCTGCTAGTCTGTAACCATTTTCATCCTCCATGGCTTGTATTTATTTTTGTTTTAATTTAAAGGCTTTACAAAAGTGTTTGTATGAGCATAATATCCATGAAAAATGATATAGTGGCTGCTTTCAAGACTCTAACCCACTCTCCCTCTGCAGGTTGTGTGCTTCCTACACATACCTTCCAGGCAGCATTTGACTTTAATTCTGGGATTCCAGAGGTAATCAGAATGAGTTATAACCACCATGCTCAGCTTTTGCCATGCCTTCCTTCCATACTCTCACCTGCTGGAGAAAAACAATGCTTTTATCCTAAACCATTACATTTAGCAGATCTTTGCAACGTTGCTGTTTGTTATGCTGATTCCGGGAGGGACAGGGTTAATTGTCCCCTGGCTCTAGCAGAGGTACAGGTATTCCATCCTATGTGAGCCATGCCCAGGGGGTAGCCCGATTTTGCCCTCCCAGCTGTGGAGGGGCTCAAGAGAGAGCGGCTGCCACTTGGTTCTCCGTTGCCACCTGAGGCTAAACCACTGTGTTGTACAAGAAGGGTGACTGAATAATATGTGATACACCAAGACCTGATGCTGGAATTTTAAGGCCTGGAAATTTAATGAAAAATTATCCTATTTTAAGATCAGGGCTTGGGGTAGATTTTTTTTTTTTCATTAAGTTAATTGCTTCCCTTTCTAAGCACTTAAAATAATAATTTATTTCAATTCATAGGGTCTGTTCCTGAACACTGGTGATCTCTTTCTCATCCAGCAGATTCTTCCATTCCTTAGAGCAGTTGCAGAGGAACCCATGCTGCAGCATCTGTTTTACACAGATATAAAGCATCCACTGCTGACTTGTTCCACTCAGCCATCCCACGTATCTGTCTGATCTCATTCATGGCCTTAGATATCACACCGCTTCTAATGTGTCCTCTTGCTTCAGAAGGTAGCTACAGTGCCTATTAAAAGTGGGTCCTGATTTGTCATGAATTCCATCGCAACAGAACTAGTTCCTGACTCTCAACTTGCTGTGCGAGATGCATAAATTTTCACAGCAGGAAACCAACAATGATCTGCTCTGACTCTAAATTTCCAATATCTAATCCAATCCTTAGTAAGTTCCAATTTGTTCACTGATGTCTCTTCTTGTTCTAAATAGCACTCAAATTTACAACCTGGTACCACTTCTTGAGTCCATTCCTAATTTAGCCTATAGTTCCATTGTATATCTTCCCTCATAAAAACCATCCATCTTTTCAGGCTTCCCTATACCTCTCTTCAATTTGGAAGCTTTACTGTAGACTTTTTTGGACCACATTTTTTCTGAACGTGCAGTGCACAAAACCACAGACACTACCTGAGGACTTAGCAGTGCTAAGTAGGTCAGAAAGATTGCTTTCTGAGCCCAGTAGATGGTACTCCTGTTTAGACAGTTCAATACAATATTTGCTAGTTTTGCAGCAGAGTGATGTTGCGGACAAACACGGGCTGATGGAGCAAATTACTGCAAATATGCCACAGAAAATGATCCTACAGTAGACAAAAGTGATGACCTAGACAACCTCACTGATATTCTTCATATTTTTCTTCTGTATTATGAATATATATTTGTATATATATGAACTATAACTATATTCTGTATTATGTTTGTATTGATATTTTACAATAAACCCTTATTGACTTCAACATCAATGGGAATGGGTTTGTCATTTTGGTTGATTACATAGAGGTATTTAGTTATACTTTTTATAGTGTATTTGGAATGAAACATAGTTTCACCTACCTAAGACGATAATAAGGTACCAAACTCAATACTTTCAATGCCAAAAATATAAGTTGATGCTCTTTCAACTAAGCAGAATGTTCTTAATGGAAATTAGCAGTGTAATAGAGGCCATGCACCACAGGGAAACCCAATCATAGGCTTTGCAGACATGTATCTTGCAATGCTTTTTATTTTACATAGCCTTAGAAATTAAGCAAAAGGAATTAAAATGCCTTTTATGAATTTGTAAATCTTATTTCTCTATTGTATACATGATCCAAAGGAATAAGAGAGCTTTTACCTTTCTACTTAGACCCTCACCTCTCCAGCAGACTAGATAAAGATTCAATAAAATCTGAATCTTTGAGATTAAAAGGTTGATTTATCATTTTCTAAGAAGAATCATGCTGTCATAGGAGGACAGAGGGCTGATTTGGAATACTTGTCAACCACAAAGGAAATTCCTGGAAACAAATAAAATTACTGGGAAAACTGCAAGCCTATTTACAAATTCCTTAACGTTTTGTCTATACTCTACCACAACAATGATTTTTGACCCTAGTAGCTTTACCCAGCGCAGGCAAACAAGCTTTGAATTATTGCTCTGCTGCAAAGTAACAATTCCATTCCTCTGACCCTTGGTGTCTTGCAAAATACAGCAGAACAATAATTGTCAATCCTTTCTACACAATGTGTTATATTTGACAGAGGTCAGCATTAGCTACAAGACCTTTGGCTGGTGCTCAAAGATGTAATATCTCTTCTCTAGTTCAGTTGATAAAATGTTAAATAGAATCAATGTTGGCCATGCTTTTGCAGAGACGAAGATAAAAACAGTTTTTACATTATAAGATGGTTTTTAATAGACAGAAAATAGATGACATTATTACTCAAAGTGCGTTGGTAAATATACTATTTAAATGTCAAAAGTTCTAATTTTTCTAAAGAGAAATGGTGTAATTCTTCTTTACAATTTGCAGTGTGATTAATTTAACTAGGTTTTGTTACAGATCTTACATGAGTAATGCATGAAGGAAAAAGACTGACTCATAGACATTTTAAGTCAACTTGTGATTTGTATAAAGTGAGCATGTAATCTGACATGGAAAACAAATGCATGAGCATGGTAAATGCTCCTCTTTGTCACTACAGAGGGGCTGGTGGCAAGGTCAGCAGTTGCAGCTTCTAAGCTCCTCACTTTGTAAGCAGTTGGTAGTTAACATTTAGCTTTGGTCCTAGAGCATGAGTCTTCTGTCTGTCATCCCTGAATATTTTGATTGAAAAAGTATAATAAAAAGAGACAGATATGACATGAGGCAGTACTCTCTATCTAAAGGGGAAATCAGACTTGTAGACAAGAAAGAGGAACTGGCATATGAAAAGAAAGCACATATTTTTGTAATTCAATTCAATAAAATTGTTCCTTTTAGTATGCTTCTAGGCTGTGCACATAAAAATGTATGTTTTTAGTTTGTTGCTGTTATTCAGAAAACACAGCAACAAAAGCAAATAGCCACAAAAAAGACTTCTTGAGATTACTTTACAAGTACTTCCTAGTTTCTACCCATACAAAACAAATCATGCACCATGCAAAACTTTGCTTTCCACTTCTGCTGCATGTTGCTGAATATACTATTTTGAATATTCTGTCAGCTTAGGGTCATGAAGACTGGAACAAAGAAAAGCCATTTTTTGGCCAAGAAGCTGTCTGTGAGAAAACAACTGTTTCACAGGGCACTAATTTGACAGTGAGCTTGAGCATCCATTTTGATCTTCATAACAAAGATAAAACCAGAATATGCTTGAATCCCTGCAATCCAAACCTTTGGAAGATTTTCCTGCAGAGCATTTTTGACACTGTTCCAGGACACTGAAAGTCCCAAGCACTTCATTTTTACACAGCGAAGACAGGTGCATCTTCAGGGCACTTACTATAAGAACAAGGTGGAAAACAACCACTTGGAAGATCTTTCAGGTTTTGAGAAATATTTTATTATGCTTATTCACACAGAAAATATACTATTTGCAAGTGGTTGTACTGTGGGTGTTGGTGGAGTAACGCACTACTGTGCTGAGTCTGCGTGGCAGGATTTAGACATCGCTTCAGCTCTGCTTCCCCCATCCTACTCCACCTTTGTCTCTCCTTGCCTGTGTCCCCGACCCCATCTCTGTCCCTCCTTCCTCCATCTTCACTGCCTATAAACCCCCCAGTGACTGAAGCTGTCTTTGCTGATACAAAAGTATGGCTCCATAGCAAGATAACAAAGGAGAGAATTATCTAACTGCAAAATGCGATGGAAACAAAAGGCCCTTGCAATGTTTGCTTTAAAATACTTGCTGCCTGCATCCTTCACTCCCCCATCTCCTCCCCTTGCCTGAAGATTGAGCTCAACGTGTTTTTGCCTTGCAACAAACCTCCCATGCCTTCAGCTAAATCACTTTAATTATGGGGTTTCCCACCCCCAGTCTTGATCATTTGGTCCCTGACTGTGAAGTTTAAAAGAGGATTGTGAAACATCTTAGCAGACAGTGAATTTTGAATAGTAAGTACTATTTGTCTCAGAAATTAAAAGATGACGTACAACTCATGGGATAGATGAGCAGTATTACACTGACTGGCCTCCCTGTCCTAAGGAAAGGATTCGCGTTTCATAGATTCATGCTTTGACTAGGAATAATCTCCAGTAAATTTCTCACAAATTACTCGGGGTGCAAACATAGTTATGCCTAAAGAATTCAATTTCATTTGATAAACAAGAGGAAAAGCAAGGTATTCTTCCACAGAGACACATTAGAAGCAACCAGAAAAAGTAAGCCAAAAAGGCAAGCAAGGGGAAAACTAGCTGAAAATTTGCTGAATAACCCTGAAAATAAAAGTAAAAAGAAAGAATAAAAGAAAAGAAAGCCAACCCCCCCTTAAATGTTGGCTAAATATGTTGGGTAGAAAGAGGTAAGAGTGCCATGAGCATTTCTTTTCAGACAGTATGGGAGAGAGGTTTATGTAGCAAAACAATTTGTAACCAGTTCTTTTTTCCTTCTTTCTACATTTCCAAAAGATTAGTCCAATGCCAAACCAGCTATCTATCCTCTTGCCTCTAAAACAAGCACCTGGCAATTACAGCTCTGCAAAGATGCTGGGTTCCCTTTGTGGCTGTGTGTGAAAGAAACAAAATACCCACTTTCATCTTTGCGTCTGAGTGCATTTGTACTACACACGTACATGGGATTTTTCTACAAAGACAGGAAGGCAAGGTCTTGTTTTTTCATCATACATTTAAAAGTGAACTCTCACTGTGCACACAGAGCTTTGTGAGCATGTGAGCAGCTTGCTTTTGGCTTCACACATTTATTCCTGAAGAACCCAAGTGCACTGAGCAAATATACACATTTTACTAAGAATGCTACTAGAGTGTGTACAGTGGTGATTATATAGATATATTTGTGCTTTCACCAACAGGGCTGCTGAGAGGTAGGGAAAAGAAACACTGAAGAAAAAAAAAAAAAGTCTATTACCAGGGAAGGTAAAAATTTAGTGACACAATTTAGTAAACTGTATGAAGCGTGGCGCTCAAGAAAACGCCCAGATATTCAGCTCCTTATCTAAAGCATGTCCAAACTATCTGCACTTTTTGAATCTGCAAAGCTGAACTGGAAATTGGACAAGACAGGCTTTTCTGGTATTGCCTGTTTCTGGCTTAGACAGATAGGGGATGATAGCATCTTTCCTTACACACTTTTGCAGCACAGTTAGCCATCCCGGGCTAACCAGGAAGCGCAGTGATGTGCAGGAGAGATAATCAGGTCGAGGATTAACTTTGACCGGCCTTTGATTTTGTTCTCAGTGGAGGTCTGGTCCTGTGTGCTGCTTTGTGTGGGGAGTGCAGCCAGTCTGTGCTCCTGAAAAGTCTTCTTCCCATCCAGTGGAGAGATGCTGCGGGGGTGGCCAAAGTTTTCACGGACAGCTGCATGGTCTTTCTCACCACCATAGTCTGCCTCTGCAGAAAGACCCACAGATTTGTTTCCTTGATGACTTCTACACAACTAAGGCGACAACAGAAAAATAAAAGCAGCAGATTCTACAGATATCAAATCCACTATTGCTTGTAGGCTTGACTTCTGGAACACTTTCTGATGTCAGAAAAAGTGTGCATCTGCCAAAACTGCTTTTGTGGCACTTTGTTTGATACCAGAGGATGCAAACCCTGCCGTGGACTCCTCAGAGACTGGAAGTACACCCACCCTGATTCATCTGAAACCTGTCTGGACTGAAGAAAACAGAAGAAAAAAAGGCAGCGTTTGTTCACAGAAAGAAAAAAAAAAATCAAGCGCTTGACTTTTTTGTTTTGAATTCATTTTCATTTGTAGGTAGATGCATTTGCAGTAAACAAATTGGTTCTTTATAACAGTGAAAGCAAGCAGCCACATTAAATGATTGAAAACAAGGTTACAGAATAAATACTGATCTATGTTTACAGTGCATTAGTAAAGAAATTGAGCAGTGTTTTGTTTAGTGCAGGCTTTACTTTAACCAGAGAAATGGACATTCTCAGGGTGAAGGTGAGGAAAACCATAAATAAAATTGCCTGCTGTTATGAAGAGGGGGGAAGGGGTGTATGGAGTGATCATAAATAGCAGAAAGTATTGATCAGTGATGGTGAAATATCAGTGAACTCTGCAGAGCACTTTGAGTTACCTCCTTGTCTTTGATAATGTTCAAATGTTAGACTTATCTGTAAACCTTTAAACGGGAATCAGACCCAAGAGTCTTGAAGACCTGAGATTTCAGAAAACAGCCACTGAGTTTGATCCAAATGTCAGAACAAAATTGCAGAGAAGGACTTCATATTGCTGGACTTGGAAATGAAATTAAAAATCAATGAACACTGTTTAGCCATTCTTTCTCCCCTTGAATATTAATAAGTGGGTACGAGGAACAGTAGCATCTGGAGAAGCTGCTGTATTAAAACTGTATGTAGTCAAAAGCGTCTTCTGTTACAAGTTTTTTAAAAAAATATTTCATATAATATATTTTTTTCTTTAAACCTAAAGATAATAAAATAAGAGGGTTTTATACTTTCTACATATGATCTTTTGCTTTCTGAAAGAAAAATCTTTAGGCTGCTGTGTTTATTTGAGGGTGAAACATGGGTTGTTTTTTTTAAAACAAAACAAAAAAAACCCAAAACAAAACAAAACATAGATGTTTCACCCTATTTCTTGCAGAATGAGCTCGGATATTCAGCATGGTTTCAAGGACAGCTTTGTTTTAATGACAACCTTCCTAATTTTAAAGTAAATGGAGCTTTCACTGGTTTCTTGGTCCACTTGGGAGGTGGGCACTGACACTCCGGATCAGCTGCTGGCGGCGAGGGCTGCATTGTAATGCAGAACAAATGAGGGTTGGATACATGCCCTCATCGCATTCAGCCGCCACTGCTGCCACTTACAATTACAAAGGACAAGAGCAGGAGACACTTCAGCAGCGGGGAAGCATGACCTGCGAGCCGCAGCTCATTTTGCACTGCACTTATTCAATACAGCACTGCCCTATAATTTCCTATAGCATTGTTATCTGTTAGCCGTTTACACAGTCACACCTTCATTATGTCCCCGGTTGCCAGTGCCGGCTGCTTGTCACGTCTATTGATTGCACTCAAGCTGCAATTTGCATGGATCAGTCGTGACTGTCCTCAGACAGACTGATACCCCTCATACAGACGTCTTGACAACCCTGCCAGGGAATGAAACCTCTTGTAGGGTCTGACACCTCTGCCAAGGACAAAAAACTCTGCCAGGCACTCATACCCCTTACTCAGACTCATACCCCTTATAGGGACAGTCACTTCTGCCAAGGCCTGATGGCCTTGATGAAGGCCTTCCATGCACTGATACCCTTGTAAGTGGTGCCCCTTATAGGCACTGATGCTCCTTATAGGGATTCATACTCCTCAGAGGGACTGATAGCACTGCCAGGGACTGAAGCCCATTGTAGGCACTGCTATCCCTGCCAGGGACTCTGCCAGGGAGTCTGCCAGGGAAAAATGTCCTTTTTTTGAGGGGGCAACAATCAGCAGGACCTTGCTGAGGGCTCTGAGCAGGTCCTCCCAGCAGCTACCAGCCCCAGGCAAGGATCCCGATACCCCTGTGGGAACTCCCACACATGAAGATCTCAGAGAGACTGTCCTTGTCCTGGAGCAAGCACAGTACTTGGTAAATACAAGTCACTGTGATTGCCTCATAGATAGCTGTAAAGAACTTGATAAAATCCCTCTGTTGACTATTTGGCATTAATCTCTACAGTTATTGGGTGGGTGTTTTAGTGCAGAGGCTTGAGGAAAAACTGAGACCCAGGTTACAAGAAGGGGAAATTGTATTAGATGAATGTCAGTGTTGTCCGTATAGCACCAGGTTTTCTATTTCCCTGCCATAATGACAGGAAAACTACCAAGGGGTGCAAGTGTGTCCATGGATCTGAGAGTGTCTCCCACAAATGCAAGCTGGCATATCAGCAATCACTGCTGGCGCATGCAAGGAAGATAATATCCTGCAGCTATGGGGTAGGTAGTATGTCCTGAACTTGGGATGCTGTGCTCTGAACGTGTGTGTATTTGTTCGAACTCGACCGAAATGCAGGTATTTTGCTGGAACAAAAGAGATGTGATACTTAATTCTGTTTGTGTTTAAGTCAGTAGTACAGCTCTGTTGTTTTTGGCTGGAAGCAGGACTAGATCTGATATCAGAAGCAGCTGAAGATCTCTGTCTAAAAACTGTTTAAGTGGGTGCACAAGTAGAGGACAACAAGGTGATCAGATGGGGCTGAGACAAGCACTAATTGCCATGTTCCAGGAGGAATATAAATAGCCTCTGGAAAGGTTTGGTGATTCATTTGCCCTTTCTCTGCTGTACCTTTGTATTTCAGGGAGAGGTTTTGTGAGATTTTGGCTGCCGAAGGAAGGAATCCAAGCTATCTGAAGCAACGATGGTAGCTCAGCTGGATAACAAAATCCTCACATTACTGCAGAGCAGGCAACTACGTAAACCTTTTCAAATCCTCTCCACAAGTAGAGTGCAGATAAAAGCAGGCAGCAAAATGTTTCTGAAATTATCTGTGATGGAGTAAAATCATGCATCATTTCATGAGGGATGCTGAATCAATGCTTATTACTAACAAGTAAGGTGTTTAAATCTTTCAATGGGTATGGGAAGAAATGAAAGAGAAGGAAGTGTCTGAGATGAGCACAGTAAATTGTAACATGAATTTAAAATAAATCAATTGTAATTATTATTATTTTAAATTGTAACATATATATTCCTCATCATTCTCTGTCCCTTCCTTTCAGTTTATGACATTGCTTAATGTACTGATCCATTCACTTCATTTGTGTTTTGTCTTCTCTCGCCATCACACACAGCATTTTAAAGAAATGACAGCAGTCCATAGAAAAGCCACAGTTTGTAGAAAAACAACCTAATTCCAGTAAAATGTTGATAATTGAGTGTTTTGTCTTTGTCTTCAGGGGGAGGAAAGTCCAGGCCTAAACCCAAGAATTAGCACAGCTAATAAGTTTCGAGAAATAACTCTGAAAAAAGCCAAGCATGCCTCATTTTAGTGTTAAGTATTTCACAGTTGTAACATTAACTAATATGTAACAATTCTCATTTCAGAAATGTTCAGTATCTACATTAATGTAAATTATTATAATTTTATTTATTATTGCATCAGAGTAGGCAATATTAAACTATCAGCTTCCTACATATAGTTGAGGCACAAGCTGTTGTTTTGGTTGGATTTTTTTGTGAAGTATTACATTTCTGTTCCCAGTCACAAGGTCACGAAAGTCATAATACAACCCAGACATTTACCTTTCACTGCTCCTGCAGTACAGAACAACACAGTGTTGCTTTAAAAATTTACAGCTAAGGTCAAGGCCAAAGGAATCAAATAAGCCCTTGCCAGCAGTGGAGCAGAGGGGCTGGTGAGGAGAGGTCATCCATATGTCAGTGGTGCTGTGAAGTGCAGGTGATAGAGGCAGGGCCAGCTGCTCACCCCTGTTTTAAGACCCCACATAGATAATATTGCACAGTCACCTGATAGCCACTAATATTTACATTTTTAAAAGGAGTCTGAAAATAGCTAACTCAAAAGGCAAGACACAATTGAAAACCATGCTGTTCTGTGTGTTGGCTTCTCAGACATCAGCAGAGCTCATCCTGATACAAATCAGGCCACAATTTCAGTCTCTCTGCAGGAGGAGAGCCACTCAGGCAGATGAAGAAAGGGAGAGGAAGAATCCCACTAAAACTTCCTGAAGTCCTGACGGACTCTTGGCCAGGCTGTAAGCTTGAAACATGTTTTCTACCAAATTGTCCTCTGAGCTCAAGGAAACTATACTCCCAGCCTTCTATCTCAGTATGATTAAGGGGGCATCCTGTAAAATAAACACCACTCTAAATTATGATTGTTCAATATTTGTAGTTTTACACAGAAGTTTTTATGTGAATTGTTTAAACCCAAGAACAATGGTTAAGATAAAAGAGCATGAAAGCTTTCTTGTGCTATTTCAGTATTTGCTGAAACTAATAATTCAGTGTCATATGTGATGATGTAGTGAGTCAGCAAACGTGAAATATCTCTAGGGAGCTCTTTGTTCTGCTATTTTTTTTCCACCCAGCGCTTCTGGTTGTCAACAGAAAAACAAAATAAATTTTCAGATTCTAAATAAAGCATCTTACATATAATCCTAATACTTCTTGCTGTTAAAAAAAAAAAAAAAAGAAGATAATTAAGTCAAGCACTGATGTAGAATTTTCTTTAACTGTTTTCTCTTTGATAAACATGTAACAGGAAACGAGCATTTGAAGAGGATGTTTATTGAACTGATTCTATTAATGGAAATGTATAGTTTATAAACCAGGGTTTAGGAGATAATGTTGTATTTTACACTTACGTAATTTCAACTTTCCCCTCCTTTGTCCATCTTCTATTTTTATACTGGATTTGGTTTCTAATAAAATCTAGGGAGAAAGAAGCCACAGCCATCAAATTTTACCTATTTTTAAGACCAGGTTTACTTTTACCAATTTTGGCTAGTTTTATGATTCAAAGAAATGCTGCAAAATCCCATATTGCCCAAGATTCACTCAATATTCAGTCCTCTTGTGGAAAAAAGAGAAAGGTGTTTCCAAAAAAACCCACCTTGGTGCTACCATCTGGAGGCCCATCTTCCTCCAGTTGTGTGCCAAGGAGTGCAGGGTGACAAGACTCTTCACCTGAGTTAAGCATCAAAATTAGGTGGGAGGAACCCGGACTTAGGTCTGCAGCCTTGTGATTACACAACAGATTTAACACTGTGTTCCCACTGAATCTTTCCCTACCGCTAAGCTTGGCAGAGTTCACATCCACCAATTTTATTCAGAAACTGTGTCCGGCAGTGAAGAGGAGTTCATTATTTTAAAATAAATCATGTCAGTTTGTCTAAGGTTTTATTTGATACAGCACTTGTGTTTTAAGGCTTCAGTGGCTGCCTGTCATCGTCACCCTGATGTAAAACTGATCTTCACTAGTATGACACATAGAAATTAAGGCCTGAATGTAGATTCAGTTTGAAAAACTAAGGGAAGAAGGGTTTGAACAGATGGACAGGCAAAATAGTGAAACTGAAGCACTCCAGAACTATTGTTAATTAACACAGTAACTGGAAGAGACACTGTGTAGTTAGAGAATTGTTATGAAGTTCAATGAGTTTATCTATTTTTTTGTATGAAGAAGGGGTTCAGCATTCACCACTGAGATGAACATGTTGGATGGATTTACTTGGGGTCTTAAAATAATATCTTCAACTTCCATTTGTTGAGTTTGGACTGAAATTTTGGTCCCTTGAACCGTCCAGAGCTATCAGATTGCTCTCTGGGACTTCTGGAGTAAGGGAGACAGACAGACAAATTACTATTGCCTCTGAGTCTCTTGATGCATCCACTTCTCTTGATGCATATTTTGGATCTGTCATTTGTCTTTGATGCTGCTTGAGCTTCTCTGACTTGCCTGTGACCCTGGATGGGGTAAACCCTGTTCTCCTTCAGTGGCACAGTTGTAAAAGACTTACATGCAAGCATCTCTAAGTATCTTCCTTTTCTGCAGACAGATACTTCAGCACCTCTACTTTCCTGATGCCTATCTAAGATCAAGATTTGGATGAGGGAAAATCAGTTATAGTACAGGAGAAATAAAATTAGGGGGAAATTGATGTGGTTGGTAGAGGACAAACCTGTAATAGTATTGATTGCATTGAATTATACCTTCCCCTTATTCCAGATAATTCAAGAAGTTTTTTTTAATTCAGGAACTGCTGCTGTTTTGTCACTGGTGCTAGCAGATATTTATTTAGAATCATAGATTCACAGAATAGTTTGGCTTGGAAGGACCTTTAAAGGTCATCTAGTCCAATATCTCTGCAATGAGCAGGGACACCTACCACTAGATCAGGTTGCTCAAAGCCCCAACCAGCCTCACCTTGAATGTTCCCAGTGATGGGGCATTTACCACCTCTCTGGGCAACCTGTGCTAGTGACTCACCACCCTCATCATAATTATATTGCCTCCTTCTACCTAGTCTAAATCTACCTTCTTTTAGTTTAAAGCCATTACTCCTTGACCTATCACAACAGACCCTGCCAAAAAGTTTCTCCTCATCTTTCTTGTAGGCCCCCTTTAAGTACTGGAAGGTCCATATAAGGTCTCGCTGGAACCTTCTCTTCTCCAGGCTGAACAACCCCAACTCTCTCAGCCTGTCCTCACAGGAGAGGCACTGCAGCCCTCTGACCATCATTATGCCTCTCCTCTGGACCCACTCCAACAGGTCCATATCCTTCTTATGTTGGAGACTCCAGAGCTGGATACAGTATTCCAGTGGGGTCTCACCAAAGTGGAGTAGAGGGACAAGATCACCTCTCTTGACTTGCTGGCCATGTTTCTTTCGATACAGCCCAGGATACAGTTGGCTTTCTGGGCTGTGAGTACACATTGCTGGCGCATGTCCAGCTTTTCATCCACCAGTATGCCCAAGTCCTTCTCAGCAGGGCTGCTCTCAGTCCCTTCATCCCTCAGCCTGTATTGATACTGGGGGTATCTTGTCCTTGTTGGATTCAAGAGGTTCACATGGGCCTACTTTTTGAACTTTTCCAGGTCCCTCCAGATGGCTTCCCATCCCTCAGGCATGTTAACTGCACCACTCAGCTTCTTGTTGTTCCCTGACGGAAACCACTTGCCACTGGTCTCCTTCTGATCATTGAGCGATTGACCCTCACCTTCTGTGCCTGCTGGTGATGTAATTGTCATCCTGGGAGCTTGATACAGTTTTTTATACACTGTATACTATTATTGTTATTGTATACTATTGTTGTTGTTGTTGTTGTTGTTGTTATTGTTGCTGTTGTCATTGTTGTTCTTGTTCTTCTTGTACTTGTCTTTGCATCCCTTGCCAATTTCAGCTCCAGCTGTGCCTTGGCCTTCCTGACCCCATCCCTACACAACCGGGCAGTGTCCCTATATAGTTATTCTTCCAAGGACACCCGTCCCTGCTTCCACTGCCTGTGCATTTCTTTCTTGCCCTTTAGCTTGACCAGCAGGTCTCAGCTCAGCCACAATGGTCTCTTGCCTTCCTTCCCTGATTTCTCATATCTGAGGATCAAGAGCTCTTGCACTCCGTGAAAAGTGTCCTTAAAGGTCTGCCAGCTCGGTTCTGCTCCCTTGCCCCTGAGGGCAGCTTCTCAGGGGGGCTTATTGACTAACTTCTTGAAGAGCTGGAATTTTGCTTTCCTAAAATTCAGAGTCCCGACCTTACTCTTTGCCTGACCTGTATCCCTCAGGACTAGAAACTCCACCAGTGCATGATCACTGCAGCCCAGGCTGCCTCCAATCTTTACATCACCAATTATCTCATTTGCATTGATGACCATCATTATCAAATCCCCTCTGGCAGGGCTGTCTGTTACCCAGCTTAGGAAGTTATCTTCAATGCATTCCAGGAGTGTCCTGGATTGCCAAGCTACTTTTCCAGCAGATGTGGAAGTGGTCGAAGCCTCCCATTAGCAAAAGAGTCTGCAAGTGCAATGCCTCCTGTAGCTGGAGTAAGAAGGCTTTGTAAATAGTCTCCCCTTGATCAGGCGGCCTGTAGTAGACACCAACCACAAAGTTCCCTATGTTGCCTCAGTCTCTTATTCTTACCCATAGTCTTTCAACCTGCTCATTGCTATTCTTCAGAGACAGCTCTTCACACTTTATGAATTTCTTGAAGCAGAGGGCAAAGCCTCTGCCCCTCCTTCCTCATCTGTGCCTTCTGAACAGCCTGCAGCCATTGATAGCTACATTCCAGTCACGGGATTTGTCCCACCAGGTTTCAGTAATGGCAACAAGGTTGTAGCTTTCTAGCAGCATGGTCTCTTCCAACTCCTCCTTTTTATTTGCCCATGCTGTGCCCATTGGTGTAAAGGAACTTCAGCTGGGCTCTAGGCCATGCCACCTTCTTAGAGTAGAGGGACACTATTCAATTCCTTGGAAGTATTTCATTGGTGTTTCCCTCTTGGCTCCTATTACCTCAGGAGCCCCTGTGACATCTCTGTAAGAATTAAAGTGTGCTGCAGTAAAGCCAGCACATCTCAGAGCAACAGGCTGTGGGGTCCTTCCAACAACCTGTCCCTGTAACCTTGGCATGTCATCCCACAGTTTGTCAAGCCTGATATTGTCTCACTCCCCCGTCAAGACTAGTTTAAAGATCTATCGGTGCTTTTGAGCAAAGACCCTTTTCACCCTTTCAGAAAGGGGAATCCTGTCTGACACCAGCAAGCCTGCTGCCATTGTAGGCCCTCCCATTACTGAAAAACCCAAAATTGTGTTGGTGACACCAGTCACAGAGCCATATATTTATAGATTGGGCCCATCTGTTTCTTCCAGTGTCACTACCTGCAACTGGAAGGGGAGAGGAATAAATAACCTCTCTGTATTTGTAGGAACTGAAAGAGCTGGGGTCTGTATTTGTAGGAACTGCACCTGGACACAAGCAAAAGACAGCATTTATCTCAATAGTTTACTGACAAAACAATGAAATAAAAATTCCAGGGAGCAGTATGTCAATGACCTGCCATTTTGCAGAACATAGATATTTAGGTGACTGACTTAAGGTCATGCCCTTCAATGTCAGTAAGGTCTGACTTCAGACCAAGGATCTTCAAACCCTGCACTAATTCCATGATGATATTCTAGTACAGCAGAGATGTCTACAGGAGGAGTCTTCAGCCAAGTGAAGCCTGTCTACATTTAGCAACACATCATAATTTACAACCATCCTAGTATGAAAGAGAAAGGGAACAACCAGCTACTGAGTGTGGCCATCATGAGAAACACTAGCTAGAATTTTAAGCTGCATTTAAACTATTCTACGTCAATTATCTATCACACAGGAAATAAAATGCACAAAATTGTTTAATAGTACTAGGTAGCCTTAATTGTTTTTCTCTACTGGCAATATGTATCCTCCCAGTTTCTGACTTCTGCATGGTCATACTGTGCGCAACATAGACAACCTTGCCCATGCAAATCATTGTATCAGATGGCTTATTAGAAGGGTGTACAGGGAAAAATAATTTTCTTATGATCTTTATCCTATAGTCCATAGGTTAATTCGTTCAAAAAAACAGAGATTATTTCCTTTATTTCCTGAATGGCTGCATTCTGACTGTCTGTTGTAGGGTGCTCAGTTTAAGCTGTAGGGCTTTACGTATCTTGAAAAGCTGTGGTTGACTGTTACTGCTGGCTAAGTATTGGAAAGCATATGTAAATACAGAGGTGCTCCTTTATTTTCATGGACTTTTCAGCTTTTACATCTAGAACTATTGCTTTTGGCTTTGTAGTGATTATATATTATCTAAATCAGAATGCCTTTTGAAAAATATGTTTGAAAATAAGGTGACAGAAAATTGCAGTGAAACACCTTTTCTAAAGTAGTAGGTTATCATTGAAACCTGATGCATCTGCTAGGGACTCTAACCAGAGGTTAATGCAATTTCATACACTTCTTTTATACTGACTATTATTATACCTTAGCCTCAGCCACTGTCACTAACAAGGTCAATGACCAGTGCTGGAGGTCTAAAGGAAAAGGCTGTAATACTAAACATATACATGTCTGCAAACATAAACTTTAGTCAAAGTATAATTCTATAATAATTTATTTAAACTGTAACACATTGCATTACTGAAATAATGCCACACAATAACTATGTTGTAGTATTTTTCAGCACTGCCTTATTTCTCTACAATGCAGTACTGCTTGATTACTCTATAAAACATTTTTAGAGTCTCAGAGAAGTTGGTTAAGGTTTCTCATGACAAAGGCTAGCAGCATTCATTTTAGAAGATGGTAGAGTCTTTCATCAAAACCTTTGCAAGTCTATGTAAACCACATGGCTGCTAGGGGCGGAAATTTATTCATCATTTAATTTTCGGAAGATTTCCAAAATTGAAATGATTAAGGTGAAAAGTATATTGTGTGCAAGTAGCCCCTGGTCATTTTCGCTTTCCTTAATCCCCTGTGGTAATTATTTGCATCTGCATTTTACTGATGAGAAAGCTGTCAGCACAGAGAAATGAAGGTCTTCATTTTTAAGTCAGGCCACTGTTTTGGACAATTGTCTTCTCAGGTGCCAGATTTCCCAGCTTGAGGCAACTGCATGATGAAGGTGATGCCATGATTTGATCCTTTGTGAATTCCTTGCAGTCATCCCCCAGTGGTGGGGACCCACCCCACGAGTGACACTGCACTCCTGTCCCACTGAGGGCTGATCAGGTGTCCCTTTCCCCTGCCCATGGGTGCTGCTGGAGCCAGGCAGTGCTGGTCTGTGGCACTGCCCCCAGTTGATGCCAGGATGTGCACTGGCCAAACAGGGTTACAGCTCCTTGCTCGGAACAGCTGCGCTGCAGTGTGGGGAACTTTCCCACAGCAGAGTCATTGTTTTAAATGGTTTCTTCAAGGGGTATAAAGAGACAAAATTGCTCTTCAGCATTTCAGTATCAGAGAACGAAAATTTAATAATTCAGAAATAATAATTAGCTGTTTTTCCTTTATGCATTATCAAGTGCTTAAAGAAAAAGTGTATTTGATTACCTTTCTGCATATTGGGATACTGGAGCACAGAAAGAAAGCTGTGGAGGCCTCATAGAGCATTTTTGAAGAAGTTAATCCCATATGAACAAACCGACTATGACCAGTCTGGGCCAGGACTGAAACATCTGAAGGCAGAATGAGGTTTCAGACATCCCTGTTTTGGGGACGCTTTCATTTCACATGTTGGTTAAGTTCATTACAAACACATGAAACACTACTAAAATCAAAACTATTTCTGGTGATGAGCTGTATATATCCCCCTCAAGAGTCAGAGTTGCTGAGTTATGCTTTAATATGCCCATACAAATATTTTTCAGAAAGTTATGCTTCATCCCCAGTGACTGCTGCTGGTTTGTGTGGCATATACAGACTTACTAATTACAATGATTTGCAGTCTTTGGCATCTAGGTATTCTTCTCATTAAAGAGACTATTGTCTGAGCAGCTTTGAAATGTTTGCCTTATGCTCATCAGGGAGCTGGACGTCATTTAATGCTGGTGTGTTGCACAATGAACTCCCATCAGAGTATATGTGGGGTCTGGAAGAAATGAGGGGAAGAAGGGGAGCTTCTCCTGTGGGAGGTGAAACTTGGCTGCTGGGGCTTTCCCACAGAAGACGAAGTATTGTATCCCAGATTCCTTTGGTTCTGTTGCAGTTTAATGAAGTGGCAAACCCCTTTTAGCATTGCCTTAACCTCCTGCTATCTAACACCACAGCGTTAGCCAGCCTGGGCTATTTCATGTGCAAGAATATGCAAAGCAGACAGGAGGACCTGTCTGCAGCAAGGCATTTTTCTGACAAACTTGATACACTGAATATGGATGCATACCCTCATTGCTTCATCACCACCCTATGACGTTTGGCCCCAAAGATAAAGTGGCTTTTGCTGCAAATAGCCACACTGACAGCTCCTTGTAAGTAGGGCAAGAGTGGATTAGTGCAGGCATTTTGCGGCAGAAAGCTCTGGAGTCTCACCTGCGCAGCCACACGATTGCATTCATATCCTGCTTTAACGCCCTTGAGCATCTTTTATCTTCCAAATTCTAAGGGCCTTATCTTTTTCTCTACCTACACAGGCAGGAGGGAGCAAAAGCAACCAGAAATGGGGTGAGGAGGATGGGGAAAAAAACAGGGTGGCTACTACATCCCTTTCCCCTCTCGGGAGCCTTTAAGGCATGTCTGCTCCCAAGCAGCAAATTACAAAGGTCTTTACCATGGCCTGCTGCTCTCAGTATCCACAGCTCCTTAGGGAAATGACAGCACAGTTGGAAACTGGGGAATATGGCTGCCATACAGCCTCTCCTTGTGCTTATTCTAGGAAGTCTGTAGAGTGCTTCTCGTACTCGCTGTGCTGCTGAGCAGGACCCTTTTGCTCTGGAAGGCAAGTGCTGCAATACCCTTGTGGAGCATCCCTGGTACATCTCAGATGCTCAACTCCATTTTTATACAATTGCATTTCTGTAAGTTCAATGTAGTACTTTTTTTAAAAATTGGTTTCCCCTACAGTTTTTGTAACATGTCACTGAAAATCAAGTTGCTCCAAATTTGAAGAAAAAAAAAAGAGATATAAAAAATTGTTTTCATTTTTATTGCACTTCATCTAAATATGGTCATACAGGAAAAGTACTGACTAACTATAATACTGATGGGCTTGGCATTCAAATTTGAATAACTTTTCTAAAGATTTGTTTTGAAGTTGCATATCAGGAGTAGAAGGGGCTTAAATAAGGGTCAGCTGTTTTTTTTTTCTTCAGACATTTTCAGTTTTCTCCATTTCTGTTGATTGCAAACTGTACACTATATTTCTGAGGCATAGAAATTTAAACAGGAATGTATAATTAAGGTGTGTGCAACCTGGCATCCAGTTTCATGCTGTCTTTCCCCATCATACTCTCATAGTCACTATCAGTCTTCCAGCTAATAAACTATTTGGACTGCCCTTCAGCTCTCCTCTTTTGAGAGAACCCGAGTGAAGTGAATTGTCACAAATCCTGCAAAGCTTGGACTCCTTGCTTGGGTACCTCCAGTGCTGAGAGAGACCTGTCTATCTCACAAGAACAGGAGTATAGGTTTTGATGTACTGGCTGGGATCAGCAATTGCAATGGGTCGTAAGAGGAGTCACTGTTTCCAGACAGCATAGAAAAGAGTCTTCTACATTAGGACTCACACCTTAAACCCTTCTACCTGTCTGATTCACCTAGGCCTGAGCAGGCAGCTGTGTATTGGTGTGATATGCATGTCTTCGCAGACTGTAAGTCAAGGTGTGTGAGGTTACTGCTTTTAGAAACAGCCTGAAATGCTTCAGCTTGATGATAATAAATATAACAACCTCCCCAGCCAGGCCAGTGAAGATGGGAAAAGTCCTAAACTGCTTTACTCCACAAAAGCAGCATGAAATGCCACTAATGATCATTGCTGGGTACAGCCATAATTTGTGTGGGGTGTACCACTATCAAGTGCATTGGCCATTAGTAGTCATAAACAGATAACTGAAAGAAAGCAGGTGATATTTTTACATTTTAGCAGTTTTCCCACTGCATTGATACTGGTTTTGCATTTCCCAGATTGAGTTTGTGTCACTTTTAACCACCGCACTTGAAATCATGAACGTGTTTGCCCAGGAGGAGAGACAGACGCAGTTGTGTGGGGCTGGTAACCTTGCATTTAAGTTTAAAAAGGGTGCTGAAACAGGAGACAACACTTGGTGGAGAAGCTGACCCCTTCCATATGGAGAACAAGAGGAATAAGCACAGTACATGTAAGGAGCCCTGTTGACTCTGTAGCTGGATGGTATTAAAAATGACTGCTCTTTTGGCCAAGGGGAGACCTTCCACCAGCATGACTTTAGCTTTCTTCATATCTTAACCAACCCTGAAAACCAGCCTAGGAGGGATCTATACTACCAGCATAGCTCAGCTGTTGCTAATTTTGGCTTGCTGATACTTTCTCATAACTGTGCCTAGAATTGAGAGCAGTTCACAAAATTGTTAGCACCAAGTGATAGTTTCTGAGAACTGGTGGCTTTTCAGGTTGGCTTGCTAGCATGGCTTCTCTCGGGACTGGCAATTCCAGTCATTTTGAGAGTGTAGCAAAATGTTATCGGGAAGTAAGTCTTCAGAAACTTTNAACCTCAGATTCCAGTCATTTTGAGAGTGTAGCAAAATGTTATCGGGAAGTAAGTCTTCAGAAACTTTAAAGAATGTGTTAAGCTTGAAGCCACTCCTTAAAATGAATGAATGTCCTGGGATGCTCATTTTCCTTCTAATTGGATCTTGCTTCTCTTTTAGATCCCTAAAGGATAGAGCACAGATTGCTACTGAAGCATAGAATCTTTCTAAATCTGGCTTCTAAATTGAGTGACTTAAATTCCTTATTGGTCAGAAGTTTGATCTGCTGTTGAATGTGCAGTTGTGTTTTGTAGCATTACTACTTCACAGGCAACTACATGTTTTTGCCACGTTAATAGATGAAGGTCAGCTCTGCTCAGGACAACAGAAACCAGGAGGAAAATGGGAGAAAGGCTGAACGCTCAAGCTAAAACCACAAAAAACTGTGATTGCCTCTCTGTTTTCCTGCAGACATGTTTTTTCTCCCTGAAATAGACAAGCTTTTAAAGAAATGTTTACTTAAACTACATAGTTCAAAGGTTTGATTCTGTTGGGCAATGTGTATGGTGTAAAAAAACGCAGCCAGTAACCTGCAAAAGCACCGCATGTAAAAACCTACTTCCATGCAGGGCTTCCTAAATTACAGCTGACATTCAAGCAATGCAGGTCTAAAGTCACAGGCTTTCTTACCTTAGTTGGTAAGGGTGGTGGTGGTGGGGAGACGGGAAGCAGCTTCCCCTGTGCTTTGTGCTGCGTCATGTAAGTAAAAGTAAGGGTACAAAGGGCCTTCTTATCTGCTCCATGGAGTATGAGATCCATGAGGTGACATCATCTTCCTATGCCTGTGTCATCCAAATCATGGTTTAACGAGCACTTTGAGACATTTATGGGAATATTTTTATTTAATTTGAAAATCTGTGTAACATGAAGTTTTGCGTCATCCAAAAATGACAGAGGCCTAAAGCAGCCAAACACAGAAGATTTCTAATAGCTGGGAGAGTAGCAGTGGAAGTGCTTAGCAGCAGGAGCTGGGTAACCTACATTCCAACATGAGGAAGTTTTAGATGAAAGGAGTTCTGATAAACAGGGTTTTACTGTGCTTCTCCAGCCGACTACAAATGCAGTAGGCACTAATGATGACATTAATTATTTAGTATAATTTTTTTCTTGATATTCTTCCGTTTTCCATTCACCGCCTATGTTTTCAGACACGTATTTCTAAGTTAGATAATAACTAAGGAGGGTAGAGCACAGAAGCAGTAGGTCCCTTGTAACTTAAAGCAGTATCTTATCTGTTGCATACCCTGGCTTTTTGTAATGAACGTGTAATGCTTTGTAGCCAAGCTTTTCAGAGGAATGCTGTTGTCATCTTTCCTCTCTGTAAAAGCCCCTCTGCTCCCGACACTTTAATTGCACAGTTGCCTAAATGAGGCACTGCAGAGTGTTAATGTATGACTCTGAGCGACAACACACTCCTCTTTTTCATAGAGCTTTTGCCCTTGATCGTGAATTTAGCAGAGCACGTACCTTAAAAATAACTGGAGATTCAAGGGGAATTGCTACACTTAGCCTCTTGCATAAGGTTTGTTGACACAGGGATCCTTCAACAGTAACTCATGTTCTTTCCCTGGGAATAATAAACATCGCAATTAGTGAACTAGTTAGTAAGTGTTTCGTCGGGAAGGACAGCAGCAGCATTTCTGTGTTTCTGCAAGCAGTGCTCAGTGTCCACATGGTCTAAAGGGAAAAAAAAAAAAAAAAGAAAAAAAAAGAAAAAAGAGAGAGAGAGAAAAAAAAAAGCAGCTTGAAATCCTGCCTGCAGCCTCCCCTCTCGCAAGCTGCCCCTCCGGCTTCTCCCAGAGCAGGCGGCAGGATGTTTTTATTCCCTTCGGAGCCGTTCTCCCTGGCTTTCCGGCGGGCACAGCCGGGCAAAACCGGCAACCACGGGGGAGCGGAGTTTGGGGGCGCGGGCTGGCGGAGCTGATGTCAGAGCAGGGCGGCGGGAGCCATTGGGCTGCGGGAGACTTTGCAGCAGCAAATCCGCCCCCCTCGTCC
>VXBJ01002116.1:544901-600709 GCA_013400055.1 Nycticryphes semicollaris | reverse complement strand
TTTACCTTCTGCCTGTCTCACGCACACACACCCCGGCAGACACATCGGCTGCTCCTGTTTTTATTGTCTCTGCATGGCGCACGCCGGCACGGGTCCTGCCGCCGCCCCGACGGCCGGTGCGGGGCGGGCGGTACCTTCCCCGCCGCGCCGATCTGCCACCAGCGGGGTCCGGCCGGGGCCGGGGACGGTGCCGCTCTCCCCCGCAAACAGGCAGCGTTCGCTCTCCTCTTCTCTTTGTTTTGGGCTGAGGTCGGACCCGGCGGGGGGAGCTTGTCCGGCCCCGTCCGAGGTAGGGCGGTGCGGCGGAGCTGTCCCGGGGGCTCCTCCGGTCCCGCCACTGCCCCAGCGCCTCCGGCCGAACCCCACACTGCCGCCCCGGTGCCCTCCGGTGCCAGCCGGCAGGATGTGCCCAGGGTAGGGCAGAGGAGCGCGGAGCAGAGCCGCCCGGGGCAGCTCGCAGCGGCCGGACGAAGGGTTGCACCCCCCAAACTACCTCTTTTTTTCCTCTTTTTTTACGATAACGTCCGCCGAGTTTCGCTGTTTTGGTGTTCTTTCCCTTTCCCTAAGCAAACCTTTCTTAGGAAGGCTCTAATTGCTATAAGCATGGAAAGTGAAGCTACAGGATGTCATTGCGAACGGGGAATATGCCCTAGATAAAAGCTCTTCGCAAGGCTGTCCTGTTTTCTCCTGTAGAGGGGATGACACACTACTGCCTGATTTTTGATGTTTTGCCTGAAAAAGACGAAATTAACAGGCTGTGAACACTTTAAAGTAAGACGAACTGATAGGAGAAGCAGAGTGCCAGAGATGCCTAGCTGCGGCACACTTGATTGCAGAGATGCTAACTCCAAGTGTTTATCTAAGCAGTAAATACAATCTAACCTGTAATTGTCAACATTATGTGGGACTAACACAAGTTTTAGTCACCTAACTCGTCAACTCAAGCTGATGCACTGGGTATGCTATTGCTTCTCCTGATTCTAGAAAGGAATCCTAATTTTGAGGCACCGTTAGCTAAGTGTCTTTTAATTATCGATTACGTTAAAGCCAATAAGCACAGTGTTCAGTAACTTTTTAGAAAGGTGTCAAAGCAGGTTTTTTACAGCAAATGGTAAAAACTGGTCAAATACTAAATGCTAGACTGTATCATTTCATTATCACTATTTTAACTTGCCTCTCTGAACTCTGTTCAGAATCATAGTAACAAATAGTGAGCTGCCCACAAGTAAAAGCAACAGACCTGTAGGTATATCAGGACTTCGAGTAGGTGTGTAACCTTGACTTGTTACTCTGGATCTTTAGAATGCGGTAACACCTGGTGTTGTTTACTCTGCGTTACAGAATACATTTAAAAATACTAGGCAAAGGGAGTATAGTCCCACTTTAAACTGCTCAGTATCTTTAAATCTGCTTTTGCTTAAGTTGTGCTCCGCAGACTTTTTTATGCTGTACTTGTTCTAGTCAAACTACTTTTCTAGGGAATTACAAACCAAGACTTAGCTACCCCGTGCTTGGTCAAGAGAAAAAAAGTAGTCCATTAATCCATGCAATGGAGAAAAGGTGACTTGGTATACAGGTAAATTCTAAGTGTTAATTTTGTTTCTAAGAAGCAGACAGAAGTGAGGCTCTATCAACAACACTTTTTTTTGATGCTTCCTTTGACTCTCTGTGTTTTGCCAAAATAAAGTGGAAGTTGAATGTCTTAATAAACCACCAAAACTTGCTAAGCAGTAACTTGGTAGGTGACAGCTATTTGCAGAATACACAGCTGGAGATTGATGGCATTCTAGAAGGGGCTTGACTGACCAATATCAATAAGAATGTGCACTTGAAGAGTTCAGTTTTTTATTCCTCTAAACGTACTGTTGTAACCACTTTCCAAATAATATAAAAAATATAGTTAGTATAATAATTACAGGGAGCAATGCTTGTGTTCATACAATTTGGATTTTCTTTTCTGTGTAATCACAATATATATTCATGCTAGCAAAAAATGCCTGTAACATAAGGCATGCTCAGTATAAAACCTGTTGGATTTTAGATTTTACTATTATGTCAATTTATTTACTGATCGTTTGCTGTGTCTTTTTTGGTGGTACCTAATGCAAAGATGCTGTTTAACAAACTGACTATCCTGGAGACTAGTCAAAAAAATATTTATTGGGCTTATAAAGTACTATGTCTTTATAAGAAATAATATGGGCTCCGCTATTTTGCAGGTTTGATCTAAATACTAGGTTGTCAAAAATCTTTATAGAGATTTATGTCAAAGACACTTGCCTTTATCTATTCTCCGGTGCATATTTTGTTGTTTATAGAAGGATACTTTCAGTAGATGCTTTAAAGTGTGTAACTGTGCACATATATTTACACGTACACACAGAGAAATACCTATGCACACGTGTAGACAAAGAAATTCACTCTAGTCTTAAATTTAAATTGAATGTTAGTCAGAGTAAGGAAATGAAATTATCTGCCATATCCCCACTCCGTAAAGAGATGGACCCAACAAATTATTTATACAACTTAATATATTTTAGTACACATGTTACATAGGAACTGTGCTTTAAACTGGCTTGAGAAATCACCTGACAGAATATCTAGGAATGTGTAGTAGTAGAAGAAATGTTATTCTCTATTTAACAGTGTTGGTTTTCCCCTTCTGATTTACTTTCCATGTTTTCAGTCACAATTTTGTCCTGGTTAGAGTGAATTATAAATTAGTTTCTCTGGGTATAGCACTTTGCTTCATTTCTTTTATACCTGTATGCTCTGTTTTAGGAGTTTCCTGGGGGCAGAAAGCAAGTTCAAGCAAGGAAAGCAAATAATGATCTCTGAGTAGCTGAATTTCTCCGTGCATTTAGGCTAAAAACCAATAAAACCTACATGCTGCAAGAGACAGACAGAGAGAGAATTTCTATGTATGCAAACTGAGCACTGAAGAGTGTAGGACATGTATTGTGATTCCAGTGTACAATAATATCATCTGATAATTAATTTGCATGAATCTTATTTTTACGTTTATGAAATCCAGCAACCCTTTCAGTATAAAGATCCTACCCTGAAGACTTAATAGTAAATGCCCACGCAATGAATATCACATTGCAAGCATATATTTGCACAGTTATTTCACTGAGTTTTACACTACATGCAGAAAGTGTGTTAAAAAGATAAAATGTAGATATTCGTAGCCATTTGTTAAATTAGTATAGGTAAGAATACTTTCATCACCATTTAGGAAATAAGCATTTTAAGTACCAGTGGGAAGTAAACAACTTAATTTCTCACAGACCTAATGAAAAACAAATACAGATGCTTGCCATATTATCTGCATACTACTTTTGTGTAAAAGCAGTAACAGGTATTTTACATTTCTCTCTCCGTGTTTGTTTTGGCTTTTGTTTGTTCATTTTTTTAATCTGTGTGTATAAAAGATCAGAGGTTAGAAAACCATGCCTAATGGTTTAGAGAAATCCATTTAAAATTTTAAGGGCTTTATAGGAAGTTACTGTATTTGTGGGTTCTTTTCTTTTCAGTTGGGCTGTGGAATATGGCAGAGTACTGGCAGAATTCGGCACAGCGGCCTCAGCACGGTTTGTGCGGATTTGATAAGTGGTGGTATAGATTTTGAATAGAAGGCTTGTTTTCTGAGATGAATGATTACAAGCAGACCAAACAAAAGCAGAGTTGCCGTTTGCTAATAGTACTAAAAAGGCTACACTTCAGCAGCCTCCGGCAACTTCTTAGAAATCAATGTATAGAAAGTATGAAATGGGTGATTAGAGATATGCCCCTTCTGAGTTATCTTCCAGTATAAGCCAACAAATAAGCCATCTCATTTGTAATGACATTTTATAGAGCTAGCGATTAAGTTAATTACTTGAAACAGGAGGGAATCGGGTATTCCTGGTATGGTAGAAAGCCATGGCTGATACAACGGGACGCGAAATAAAAGTTGACAAAATAAACTAAATAAGGGCAGCAAGCGAGTGAGAGAGGCAAAATGATTGTGAAATGAAATTCCATGAAAAATTAATGAAATAGAAAGGTTGTGCTGAGGATGGAGGGAGGAAACCAGCTTGGTTCTTCATCATCCTGCAATGCCAAAGTAATAAATGAGCGTGTTTCATCTTGGTGAGGTTCAGGGACACAACTCCTTCCCCACAACAGGATTGCTTCGTGCTTCAAGATGTGTTCCGCTTATCTTGTCCCCTGACAGCTCGAGAGGAAGGGACTGGATTTGGTGATAAAATTAAATTGATTAAACCTTTATCCATCATCTAATTTGGTACCTTTCTTTTTTCTTTTCTTTTTTACTATTACCTCCAATTTCTAGTGATCCGTGTAATGACAGCAATTTGAGATAGCATCAAGGACATTAGCTACGATGACTGAACTTAAATTTAGAATAAAAATATGGGATTCATGAGTCCATATCTAAATAGCAGACGATTAGGTTATAGCAGAGTTGTATCTTCCTAGCAACAGCACGTAAGCGTGAGAACAATAAAATGGCGCCTTTTACTTTGAGAAGGAACAAAATATTTCAACTTTACCTCAAAGTCTTAATTATTTAAGTAGAAAGATCACTAATATAAATATTGTCTATATCTTGCATAAGCAATGACATATATAGCCATTTTTACCTTTTTGAGCACAGAAATTAAGTCAGATGGTTTGCTTCCTTCAGTGGTGATGCAGAGGTATATAAAGCTAGTGGCAAAGTCTTACGCTGTTGGAAATTGCTTCATATTGCTTAATAGTTTGTATCTTTTCCTTGGTGATTTGGGTAGAGAAATTCTCCTGTAAGGTGGGAGCTTTGCTTACAAAATCCAGTTTAAGTGATATTAATGGAGTTTTTAAAATACTTAACAGCAGCCCTTTCTGAAGTGATACCCTACAAATGGAAAACACTGCACTAAAAATTAAAGGTCAGATGAAATTGCCTTGTGAAATACCAAAGGTCTGTGCAAACTGTTTTCTTAGGTTCTTTTAATTCCCCTTAGGTTAGCAAGTGGCATTAAAAAAAGCAAACATTAGAATATCTGTCCGATTGGTTAATTGTACTACTTTTGAATTACAGCTGTCCAATGTGGTATAGGTTTTGCGAGTAGTAATGAACCTGAATTGATCCCTGTGTTTACACCTAACTATCTCTACAGCCTCTCAGCGAGTTTGCTCTTTTTTTCTGTGTAAACTATTAGTTATCCAGACAAAAAGGCTGATATGCATCAGTAGATAGATCATTCTCAGGCATCTGTGATGAACTTGACGCTTTCTTCGTAAAACAGCTCGATTTGCCTGCAAATTACGTAAGTTCCAATAGTAAAATGAAGTGCTTACCTTGCTGCTGTAGCCGACCTTTCTTCCCCGCTGTATGAATTTGAAACGAAGCAGCCAACCCAGAGGAGTTTTAACAGCATATTGTGATATACGATATATTAAAAAGACCGCTCTGTTAACTGGAGGAAGCAGCTTGTCAACCCATACTAATAGGCAACCCTCCCCGAATCATAAAATAACCAAATTTAACAGAAAGCATTCAATGGAGGCTGTGATCATTTCTGTCCAGTCAGTCTAGAATTTCTTACTTCTTACAACAGATATGAAGACTTATCTTTGGGCCCCGAGTTAACAATACCCACTGCCGACTAAGGACTGGACGTTGCTGTGTTTAATGAAAATCTCTGCTAAGTAAAGCGTGATAAACAAGGGGAGCACAGAGCAGGGCGGAATGCGTGAAGAGCAGGATGGCTAATATCGAAGATATTATGGTGTCATTAATGAATGAAAGGTGTATTTTCACTGAGTATATTCTGTTTTGTTCTGGCTGTTCTAGCCCCGGAGTGTGTACTAGAAATAGTGAGGGTTCAGAGACATATGGCAAAAGGCATTAAGGATGTATAAAATTTCAGTGGAAGAAAATTGGTAAGATTTATATTGTTTGCTTTGGAGATAAACATAAGAAAGAATACAGAAATCTTATATTAAAGGAAAGATTATAAAGAAAGTAAACAAGTTATTCTGATTTATTCCTCATTTTTTTATTCACAAAGTCAGGTCTTTAAGGAAACAGAATTTCAGCATGTTTAATAGGAGTGGAAGGAATTTTTCTCTTGAGACAGTATGTAGCTGGCCTGGGGAATTCATTCATTCAACGTATGGAAAACCAAAACTTAATATGTGTAGGGAGCTGAGGTATTTGATTAGCTCAGCTGAGATTAACGCTAAAAAGTTTGCTGCTCACTTCAGTGAATGCAGGTTTTGGCTTTAGGTAGGATACTTTTAAGAAGGATTTGGGATTTTTTTAATGTGAGATATGAATCCTCTTTTTCAGGAAATTATCTGACTCCTGACTTACTTGGATTACGAGGCAAGGTGATTTGCAGGCAGTTTAATCACTCCTGTTCACTGTGATGCTTTTTGCACTCTCCTCTGCAGAAGCCGTAGCACAGCGCTTCAGGAGGAGTCTTTCTGCTCAGCTTCGTGGCGGTGGCGACGCGTGGCCATCCGCCCGCCAGCCTCCCCAAACCGGGAATGCAGCTGCGAGGAAGGCAGGCACTGCGTTTCCTTGGAATATTCCTGACGGCTTTTTAAGTCGCCTCCTTCTCTGTTCCTACTCAACACCCTGCTTGATGTATGTAAAAATAGACCCAAAATGAGACTGGTTCCCAATCTCTTACTTTGATGATGTAGTGAGGTTGGGAGGATAATGATAAAAATGAATACACCACCCAAAAGGGTGGGTTTAAAAGGAGATGAAAACAAACTTTGAGAACACACGATGATTTGTTAAGCAGGAAAAAAACCCACACGTCCTGGCATTACTGCTAGTGCATTGTCACCAGGTGAATAGTGTGTAGTGGGGGATTACCCCCGAAACCATAGTCTGACATGGGGAAAGTGTCCCTCCTGGGTTAGCGTTTGGTCCTAACACTGTACCTACTACTGCGTCTGATTCTGGAGTTGTGCCACTTTGTCAGGGCTGTTTCTGAAACCTGCATTATGTGTTGGTGGTGTTTGATGTGTTGTTCGCAATTGAGGAATCTCAGCAAAATACTTCATGCTAAAGTGTAATACCTTCGCCCCCCCCCCCACCGTTTTTGCATCATCTTTGTTCCTTATAGGAGCAATGGTGCTCAAAATTATTAGCAGAGTCGCCTTTCTCTAACTGCTAATGAAACATCAGCGTGAAGAGTCAAAGCTGCTGGGAAGTGTGGGAAGAAATAAGTAGAATTTGACAGATCTTTTATTTCCATCTCCATAGAAAGGGATTTACACACAACTAATTTTATGCAATTGCCCTTTTCTTATCACTTCTCAGAGGCTGTGAAATGGCTATTTATTTCTTAAATAGTGGCGTTTAACAAATGTAAAATGATGGCTATCAAGCACACTGTATTAATGTGTTACCTTCGTATAAAGCCTGATGCTGCTGCTCCTACACACGGTAAAATTGAAATCGAAACTTCACAGCTTGAGTCTGGCTGGCAAAACTGCGCCGCTACATGTATGTGTGTTTGTGCCTGAATATATATAAATTTTGGTATGAAATACAAACTTCAGCTGTCCAGCAGTATTAAATGAATGACTATAATAAACTCCAAGTTATGTTAGACAAAGGGGCTTAAAGCCCGTAGATTCCAAAAAATATTTATGTGAGGGATTTACATTGAAGTATTTTGCTTAGAGATGTAAAAATAAAATACATTTTTATCATGTGCATGTTTATACACATCCATCCATCCATCCGTGCTCTATGAATTTGTAAATTTTAAATATATATAAATGTTCTCACAGGATGTGTGTGATCTTTATCTTTGTAATACTGATAGTCTTATAGACAAATCACAAAAACACAACTGCACAAGGATTATAAGATATTTTTTTAGAGTGAGAAATAAATGAATGAAACTTCTTGTAAGCCAGATTTCTTAGGATATTTCTATATTCCATTTTTGTAGGTATGTTTTTTGATTAGCTAAGCAATTCAGAATGGTGAAGACAAATGCTGATGCAGGAGCCTCTAACAGTCATGTCAGGAAACCCCAAGCCTTTACCAAAAAAGGTGGATTTGGCATTAAGTTTCTTTGTGTGCTGATCTTTCTCCAGCTGAATCTTACAGAAGAACTGAAATAAGTTGGGAGCAGCAGCCAACCCTGAGCTTGTGCTCTGTTTTACGTCCATGCCAACAGCCCTGCCACAAACTGCCAGGCAAAATGCCTCTGGATTCTTGAGCAATATTTAACTGAAATTACCCTTCATTAGCTGATTTACAGGTTGTGATTTGCCTCGCTCATGCCAATTGTGAATTGGTATGTACATGTCCATATGAATGGTGATTTTGGAAGGTGGGGGGCAGAGCTACAGTGGTCTGCCGTTGCCTCCATTGTTGAGCAGCGCAGACAGTAATTAAATTGGAGCTCAGCTCTTGCTGCTTGTGGATTTACGAGTTTAAAAGAACCCGTACAAAAGAGGAATGTTCTCTAATATCACTGAAAGCAGGTCTCCTCCAGCTGCAACTGCTGCAAAGGTTATTGATTGATCTGTGTTTATCATTTATTTATGCTAAAGCATCTGATGTGTGTCTGTAAAATCTGTTGTCTCTAAAATCAAGGTACTTGACTCATTTTCAATTCATATTTATAATGACCAGTTTTTACAGTGGTATAACAGAGGTTTGCTGTATCTGGTGTTGTGCCCACAAGGAGCACGTTTTTGTGCCTTCAGCTGAAATCCATGAGCATATGTCATTTGATGGTAGGTTGGTTTTTTGTTTAAAAAAAAAAAAAGTTACACTGTGCGAATCTCTTCTATTTCAGATGCAGGGAGAAGAGGGAATGTACAGTTCTGCCAGAACAAGTCAAAAGCTAGTCTTTCTAGGTTAACTTGTACCCTGGTGATAATACTTTTTAAATGAGACTTTAGCTCTGCACTCATTTTGCTAAAAAAAATGAAGAAATTTGGAATCTTTGCATGTTATAGCACAAGGTGTAAACTGTAAGGTTAAAACAGACAGTAAAACACTAACAGTACCAGTTACCAGAAGATCGTTATTAGGTGTCCAAAAAAGTAGGGACTTCTACAAATGTACACCGGGGCTGATTAGTCAGCAATGAAATAGCCCTGTGCAGTTTAGAAATGTGGTTTGTAACAGAAGTAGTTTAACAGAACACTGCTTTATAGATTCATTAGCCCTGGCACATTTTTAAGCAGGTGATACATTCTACTTAAATCGAGTAAGAAACCATAGACAAAGAAGTTCTGGAAGATTTTCCTGAAGGCTACCAGCAAATTCCTTGTAAATTTATACTTTTATTATGTAAGGCACATCAGACTTTTTTCCCTGCCAGTGATTAAGTCATCCTTCTCTTCAGATAATTCTAACTCATCCTAGCCAGCAAGGACTCCTATCGCCCAGTTAATAAAAATGCATCATCATAATCGTACTAGGTGCATACTCAAAGTATTTATGAACAGTTGTTACTAACTCTCATAGACAGAAAGGCCACATTCCTTCAGTTTACAGGGTGGGAAACTGAGTCAGAGCAGTTCATAGATCTGTTGCAGAACTAGCAAGAGGTAGGAATTGGGGAGTCTTGTCATTCCAATTTCAAGTAGAGAGCGGACCTCTTTCTATTTCATACCAATCTTCTCTGCAGCTGCATCCTGTCTGTAGTTGCATCACATCACTTGGGTTTTTCATTGCTAAATATTAGTGTGACCTGGCAGGTCCCTGAGAGCATGGCTTATTTCAGGACAGACAGCGTGCCACGCTGTGGGCTGGCAGTCGATGCTCATGGGCAGGAGCAGGTATAATCCCTGCCCGCAAGGCAGCCTGCTACATTGGTTTGCAAAGCGGCTCTGCCTGGAGGTGTTTGAAAGAAGAAGGCAGCTTTTTATTTATTTGGCTATTTTGTATGTAAACAAATGCGTAAGATCAGATTCTTCCTTGGTGTTAAATCACATTTGCTCTTCAGTTCCTGGAGGGCTTTTGATTTCTCCCAGAATGGCTTGTTACACATGCTGAGGGCGAGGTTTCTGTGTATCCAAGTTTACGTTGCAAAGGGAAGTCTTTCTTCAATATTATCAGCACATTGCTGACAAATCTGTTGAATAACTATTTTTGTCACGTGCATTACTTCTTTCAAATGCTATGAGAATTTGCTTATGGCATTGATTGAAACTGTTACTAATTCTCTTTTCTTAGGAAAAAAAAAAAGGATTGCTCCTTTTAGATGAATCACTTACTTTCAGAAAGATTAAATATATCTAAATTTCATAACTTTTATTTCTGTTAAAAATCTTAGTAATAGTGCCTATATTTGTGCTTGGCCTGTAGCTCATCAATGTTGTATATACACATTCTTCTTGGAAGACCAGGAGGCTATTCCACTTTAGCTAAAACCACTATAAATTGACTGTATTCTTTAACCATAAGATAATCCTTTGACTAAAATGTAGCAGACAATTCTAAGATCAAAAAAAGAACCAAGCCCTGGTCTCTGAGTTTAGGAAAGTAATTCTATAAGTTAAAAGCAATTTAAAAAAATCTCTTCCCTATAAATTATGACTTAATTTTGCCTCAAAAAACTCCAAGCCCTCATCATGAGTCTCCAAAATTAAATGAAAGCAAGAGGCAACAAATTACACACTGTTTTGGGTCTTGTAAAGTGCTGAATTAAACACTGTAGAAGCTGCCTCAATCTATTGTTAGTGGTTAAAAAGATAACTGCAAAGGCTCTGAAAAACTACTCTTGAAATAAAAGTGTACATAACCGTGAAGTTCCATGTGTTTATCACATATTTGCACTTTTTGCATTTGTTTCTTTCTTTACCAGAACACCCATCTTTTTCCTCCTCTTCTTGTTGTTATCTTAATCCCCCCATGTGTAGCTTCAGCTATTGAAGCATCTGTTACTCATACAAATTATAAAAATGAAACTATGCATGAGGCTGGTGGCTGGATGGAACCAATATATCATCAAAGGTCTTTGGGGTAACCTATGGCCTTGGTTCAGCAAAATCACCTGTTCAGTCATTCCATTGCTGCGCAGAAAAGCAGTAAATAATAAGAAAGGAGATCTGCATACAAATATGCAGGTGCTTAATTTTATTTTTTGTGGAATCGGGAACTAAACAAGAAGTTGCTGCTCTTTTCCTAAAAAAAAAATAAAATCTACATTTAGAAAAGTTCATAATGCTCTTATTTGCCAACACATATTTATTAGGGCTCCAGTCTCATTCTGTCTTAGCACATCTACACTGGTCTTCCTGCCACTTCCTGAGCTGAAGAAATGTTTCTCTGACACTGGCGTGTAAAGTGCCGTTTAGAGAGAAATGGGAGACAGCAAAAATAAAGGTAAGGGGCTGAGACTATTTTACAAATGGCCAGTATAGCAAAAGCAGCGAGTGCATCGTATGCAGGCAGTTGGATGAAAAGAGGGGTTTGTTGTTCCTGTTATCATTGGTTTCAAATAATTCTCCTTTTGTTGGTTTGTCCCATAGTATATTGTTGCAAATGCTGGTGTCAGGCTCATACCTGTCTGCAGTTGCCGTCATGTGCAGACCTCATACAGATGATCCACTGAATCTCCATCTGTCATTTCCCTGTGCTCTAGCAGCTATCAGTGAGTTTGCATGTTGTAGAAGAGATGACAAGGACTCACTGAAACCCACATGGCAAAAGAGACTTTTCGGTGATCACCTGTGCAGGCAGTGTGCAGAGCTGAAGTACAGGCGGGCAGGCACGCTAAAGGCATGATGAGATGTGATGTGATGCTGTCAGCGCATCTGTGGCCAAAAGCGTGGCTTAGGGGGTAGCAACAATACATCTGCCTGACCAAATGTAGGAAACTGGTTTCCATCAGCCCTTTCTAGCAGGCAATCTTGTCTCTGCTGACTGTTGACAACATACTACATAAATTTCCCTGCAACAGCTTGTTGCAGAAACTTTCCCCAGTAATGTAGATTAAGTTAGAATTTTGACTGCTGTAATGCATATTCATTAGATAAAAGCCCAGACAATTACTGTGATAGTTTCACTAGCAGGTGGAGTATGTTTTAGGATTTGCTGGGCATGGGATTTGCTGGAATAATCTCAGAGAACTTTGGGGGATTATTTTTATGATGGGGGTTTGTATGAAAAGTGAGAACGTAAGCAGATTTGAAGGTGATTTCATTATGTTTTTACATTAGTTTGCTTTTACCATTTTAAATCTAGAGTAAGTTCATACTTTGAACAATGAAGGTCTCTTAGGGCAAGCAATGAACCACACAAATTAATGCTACCTAAGTAATATAGTTTAAAATTGTGTAAATAGTAAGCGGTGGTATTTCTAAAGGGATATAACTTTATTGCATTCATTTTCCAAAATAGTAAAAAGAAATAGAAAAAAATATTTTCTATCTTCACTTGTACAATGCTTACTTTCATCTACTGTGTACATTAAGGTTATAGATTAATTTTTGTTGAGTAGGTAATATTACAGAAAATATGTATGCATCAGCATTGCTTCTTGTGAATTTGCAAAGGAAAGCACAATTTCCCTTTTTGTTTCCACCAGAAAAGATGGAAAGATTGAGAGCAGAATCACGATGCAGAGAATAGAGGCCCGATCCAGGCCCTACCACTTACAGGACCTTCATCCCATAGGTCATCTCCACATGGGTAGTCACAGATTGACCTCTGTCATAATTTTCATAGGGGTTAGGGTCAAACTAGCTGGCACTGTCAGTAGTGGATCACCGTCAAATTAGAGTTTCGAGAAGAAAACAAGGAATTCAAAATTATGCACTGAAGAAAGCACTTTATTTCATCCCCTCAGTGCAGCATCAGAATTTAACATTAAAGGAGGTTTAAAAATACACTTGCCTATCACAGAAGTTATCAGTCTAGACTCCCCATCTGTTGAATACCTTGTAAGTATCAGTAGCAGTTCAGTATCTGACTTAAACAGAAATCATGTGAAAACGCTAATAAGTTCTTTATGCTGTTTTTTTACTAATGGAATTTCAAAGCTATGAATGCATATGTTTATATTCAATTTCTACTTACATACTTAAACACAGACACTCTAGTACTATGCATATTAATGTGCCAATGTGTGCTCCAGCAATGCGTATATTAATGTACATGCATATTTTTATAAAGCACTGAACTCAATGGAAGTAGTGTCTGAGGCTTCATAAGGAACTTAGATCAAACCCAATTTTTTTTTTTTTAATAAAAATTGGACTAAATTTCCAGGAATTGTTTTGGTTCATAACACTGCCTTTTTGTTGTTGTGGTTGGTTTTTAATTCTTAAGCACAAGTTTTTTATGAGCTGCGTCATTTTCGCAAGCTTTTGTAGAGGTATTTCTCTGTTGACAGTGCTGCTTCTGTACTCCCTCTGCCTCCTCCTTTGTCTTTCTTGTTTTCAGTGTGTTTTGATCATGTTTTGTAATCCCCTATGCTGTTATAACTGATTAATTAGCAAACCTTCAGTTCCAAACTCTGAATTTTTCTCTTAGGCTCAGACCGTTTATAATCTCAGCTGAAAAGACGAGATTGGACATCTGCCTTGTAATTCATCTCTTTGCATCTTGAACCCATCATGATTATTGTTTATTCTTTATAATAACAGGGGTTTTTAAGAGTGAAATGTTGCGCTCTGCATTATGTAGGCTCTTAGCCTGAAAATAAATCCATGTGAATGGGAAACAGTGAAAGTCAAGGAGTCCACAACTCGTGTTCTTTTGTAGAATTTGAGACCTCAGATGTCCACTTTTTCCCCAAGAATCACCTTAAAGAAACTGTTGCTGGGAAAATATAACGATAGATGAATGCTTCTTTTGCAGACCTTCCATCATTTTATATTTTAATTTTTTCCTTGCAAAGATGCAGGACAGAAACATACATATATTTGTATATTTATGGGGGGAAAAAAAACCCAACCTAACAGCAAACTAATCCAACATTTCAATCCGATCGTAGGATGCCAAAATCTAGGGTTTTCAGAAAATAGCGAGACCTGCAGTGGTACCAGCTACTGGTAGCAGGGTAAGGACTGTCACCCTTCAGAAGTTCAGGCCTGAGCTTCCCTCAATTCCTTGTGCAGATTTCCACGCAAAGCCTGTTTGCTCAGAGCTTCTGTGGGGAGCACTTTTCTCTGCTGCATTTGCTGTGCACATGTTTTTAGTACAGAGAGATTGAGATTTGGAGGGATTGAAGGGGGATCAAGTACACATTTGCCATTACCTATTTCCAGCTGGCAGATCTTCTTTCCCCCCCTCACTGACGCACAGTGTGAAAGGATGGTGGAAGAGAAATTTTGCCAAGGCGTACATTTATTAGGACAGGTAGAAGTGTGGTGAATAAAACAATTTATTTGCTCATCCCACCTACTGTCCTAGTCACCACCTCAAGAACCAGCTAGCAGCGCAGAGAGGATTTATTTGTCCAAAAGGAACTGTATGTCTCCAAGTTTCACATAATTTATGCAGAAATTTATTGTTTCTCCTTTCTACTGCAGCTGCTACCCACATGAACTTGTTTATTCAAAAGACCATGTACTCTTTGGCCTGAACTTGGCCAAGGGGGCACTCAGGCTCTCCCATACTTAATTTTTTACATCAGTTAGAGGCCTGACAGGTCCAGTCGGCTGCTGGGGTCTCTTGCAAATATGCATTTCTGTTATTTGTGCAATCTGAGCCTTTCAAAATCTGTAAGAGCTTCAAACACTTCTCAATAGGGTAACTACAGGTTTTCAAATACGTAAAAATAATATAAATATTTTCACTGTGGAAATATAAGAGGAAATGTTGGAAATTTTTTAACTTTTTTTTTTTATTTCTTTCACAATTCTGTGCGACCTCTGTAGGTACTAGATTAAAAAATAATTTCAAACATGAATAAGAAATAACATGTGTAGAAAACCTTATTTCAGTTATAATTAGCAATGTGAAGCGCCTTTCTGGGGCTGTGATTCCAGTCTGTTGGTTTCCCAGAGTGCACAGAACAAGTGTGGCTGTGACCAATGGAACCTATGAAGAATTTTGAAATAGTCTCTCGTGCTTATTTCTTTCTTCAGGAAGAACTAATTTTAAATATTCCAGCAGTCCTTTCAGAAGATACGGCATCTTTCTCTCCTGACTACCTCTCTTTTGTTGGTTTGTTTAAGAGATCTCTTCTCAGCCTCTGGCTAGTTTGCCTTAGGTGCTTTCTTTGGACAGCAATGTATCAGCAAGGAGCAGCTGACTCTGATGCAACATAGATAGGCTGAATTTTGGGGCAACAGACCATTTCTTTAGAAAATGCAGTGTTTCAGGCGATGATGGGGGTTTGGGGAGATGCACAGCAGTCTGCCCACCAGAGGGAGAGCTGATGTGAGACTCGCGGGCAAGACGCTCACCTATGTTGTCTTGAGCACATACTTTTAATTGAGCATGGCTAAAAAGACTGTTTTACAAAGAACTCCATGAACTCTGTGTGTGTCTTTCCAGGTGCAGGTCAGAGACTTCATTTTGGCACATACTAGTGAGCTGTTGAAATGTCGGGATCATGGGACAGTCCAAATAGCAGCCAGTTCTGCTGCATAGGTTCACATTAGGCTGTGAGAGATCTATTACCAGCTAGGGAGTCACACAGACGTGTTTCTTTTATGTCTTCTGGCAGTATGGTGGTTGTGCAGTGGCCCATTGGTTCTCCCAGTCCCATCAGCAAGGAAGAGGTGTCTTACCTGGGGTTTGAGGGGCAGATTCACACACTTGCAAAAAGGCTTTCCACTAAAGGAAGCTCTATTCTGAAACTGGCAATGCTGAAACTTAAAATTATCTTCTCCTTTATTACTAGGACATATTTTTAGGTCCTAATTCATGTCTCATGTGAACGCAGTCCTCCCACTCCTACGTTGGGAGTACTAAACTGGAGTCTGAGGCCCGTGTGTTACATTTTACAGAAATAAGTGCTACCCAAGATTTTTAATATTTACATTCTTTGCCTTTAAAAAAAAAAAGTGCACCCACTGGTTTTAGGCCTGTATATGATTTTAAAGTAGTGAAAAATCAAAGTATGAACTGCTATCCTTTGTTTTTTTGTCACTCAATCCTCATTTTTATTTTGCTTGTGTGGAGGGGATCTTTGCTTCATTACTTTGCAACTCAGTACTGCAAACTGCCAAGAAAATGCATAATACAGGCCCAATTCCTATTTAAAAAATTGGATGTTTCTTGTTCTCTGCACTCTGCTCTTGAGCTGTAGTGCCACAGCTGTGGCCATCTGTAAGCACCTGAGGCTGTTCAAGCCGTGCTGCCCTCAGTGGTCAATGTGAGACCAAATCCAGCAGCATACCTACGTTACCTGCCTGTGGGAGGACCTGCACCTCAGGTTCATAGAAGTAAAATCTGCTAGAAATGTCTTCATGGGAGTCCTAACATGCAACATGGGCAGCATCTGGCTTTTGGAGGAGGCTCCAGCAGGCTTCACCCCACCACAGCTTGGCCACAGGGAGATGGCCAAGCTATGGGAATCATTGGCTGCTGTGGCTGAGGGCTATGGTGCCCTGCTGTTTGACCAGCACGCCTGGGGACATAGGTCTGGAGACAGCTAGGTCAGCGTGGGGGTTGTGAAGCAAGGAGTTACGTGGGACTCCACTCATTAAAAATCCTGCTGATACACCGTTTAGTGGGCTGTTAAGCTAGATGATGAACTCCAATGAGAAGTGCTTGCGTCCTAAGTGTGCATGCTGAGCCCTGCCCTCCCTGGCTGCAGGGACCTGACTGTATTCGTCATCTGCTTTCAGATATGGCTGTCCTCCATTGAGTATTTTCGGGGTTTGTACTATATTGACAGGGAGGGGTGACCCTGCAGCTCATATTCCCAAGGAGCTGTCTGTTTGGTGGGATACCTAGGATGGCCAGGTCTTACAGGAACTGGCCTTCATGGTCACATCAGAGTAGCCACAATCCCTTAATGGAGAGCACAGTGATCTTGGACACTCACTGTGGCTGTCATGTTCTCACCTGGGAGACCCATTCTGAGGAGGAGAGAAACAAGATTTTATCCAGAAGCAGTGCTGCAGGAAGGCTGTCTCAGCACCTCTGCGTTTGGAAGGTAAGCTAAGCCAGACTCTGCATACTGCTGCTCCACAAACAAATTCTAAATCTAAAAGGTGTAAAATAATTATGTTTTACCGCAAAACAGATACATCAAATAAAGCCTAAAGTTATGATTTTATTTATAAAAATAGTAAAGTCTTTTACTCTGTCAGCATACTTCACAGACTAATATGACTAGCCCAATAACCACTGTCTTGAAAAAGAAAAGAAAAAAAAATAGTTTATTGAACTTGGGAAAGATACATTTCATAACTTCACATAAATAAGACAAAAATAAATGAGACATTTAGAAAATGTGAATCAGATCTGTTCTTTGTTTTAATCTATTATTATGGGAGCTTGTGATAAGTAGGATTAGAAAATGATCACTGAGAAATATTATTGGTGTACTAAATATTTCAAATCACTGAGGACTCTTTCATTTAAAATAAAACCATCAGCAAAAGGCTGTATCAATATATGAATAGGAAGAAATCAGATATTTCTGCCACTGCGAAAAATTAATAACATAAGTCATTAGCATTAGTGTAACTTGCTTCTCTTTCTAATTTACAGCCACATATCTAGATTAACTGTAAAATATTCCTGGGTTTAGGACACACTGTCCTCCATTGAATGCTTAGCCTGGAAAGGTTATTAACATTGAATGGGGACTGTTCTCTCAGGAGAGCTGCAGATAAAATGACCAGGGAAAGAAATAGCACAACTTCTCAAATTAGCATAATTAGTAATTATCTCTTAATAGCCCCACTTGGCTTTGGAGACTTGGCACTTGAAATTCCGCTTAAAGTTCAGTGAGGAAAAACAAATTTCACGCTGAAATGTCTCAATAACACAGCTGAGCTACTGAGGTAATCGTCTGGTTTAGGTAAAGGGAAGGAGATGAACATATGGATAGCGAAGATCTTTCCTGTAAGCACTGTGTTTGTGTTTGCATATGTAAAGCACTCGGGGCTTAATGGTACAATTGCCACTTTCTCTGGGGGTGAGGGGAGGGCAGGAGGATGAGTAGAACTTTTCTCTCTTCTTTAGCAGAGAGAAATAGATGAAGATAATAAACAAAAATGAGGTAACCCCATTCATTTTGCACTAGAGTAGTGTAATTTCTCTTGCAATTCTAGCTGAAATAAAAAATCTGGAGACAAGCAAGCCAAGCTATGGATAGAAACAAAAGCCGTTATTGTAGCCAGTGGCAGAACTAAAACCTTCTCAAATGGGGATGGTTCTCCAACATTTAACTCAAGGCAAAATCAGATGAATAAGCACAGGGAGCTTTGTAACCCTAATTTTTTTCTTTCTATGGCAAGGAAACAGATGGCTCTCTTAAGATGCTTTTGGCTGAGAAAGAACAAAAGCAGAAGAGAAATATTTACCTTGGGGAGATGCCTAAAGCCCAGTCTGCTTTCTCCTCAGGCAGAAAGCAATTTATCAGCCCATCCTGATCGAAACAAGCCTTTGTTATTAAGAAGGCACGTTTTGATTTACGTGTTGCACAGCTGGTTAGAACCTTTCCACCAGGAAACACATTTACAATTGATAAGCCTTCCTAAACTAGTTTAAAATAGGAGAAGAAGTTCTTTCACGCTAGCCACTTTGGCAAGCAGGCCATGTGTGTTGAGTGCCAACACATCAGTATTGGATTTATTGAGGGGATGTTTTGGGGGGCTGTGGGGTATTTTTTGTGTGATATATATGTATATACTCACAGAAATATAAATGCATATCTATTTTTTACTGCCAGACTGCCATATCCTGTGGGTGCAGGGAGTCAGGGGTTCAGTGGTTCATGCCTCGCATGGTCCCTTCCTGGGGTAGGGTCAGGTGCTCTGTAGAAGAGGCACTTTTTGTTCTGCCTACAGGGCAAAGCACCACTTTGCTGCAGAGAAATAACTCTTTTGGTGCCGTGTCACACACGAAATAGGAAAGATGAAGATAAACTAGTCACAGGAGGTTGACAGCTGTTATAAAACTGATAGGCTGACACACTCATGGCCAGAGGAGGAAAAAGTTTGGCTTAGAAACTCTAATTAAGGCTGGCCAAGGTCCATTAGCTCATCTTTGCTAGTAGCTTCCCAGCCTCACACCCTATGTATCACCCTTATTATACAGGTTCTAGGTGAGAAATGTCATTAAGCAAGCTGCTATCCTGTGTTTCCAAGGCCCAGCCTCTCAAAGTAATTCAAATGCCTCTATCAACCAATAAAATCCATTTCAAAATTCAGAAAGAACATGAAGGCAAAGAGGGAGAAGGGAGAAAGGAAATGGAAGCAGATCAAAAGAGATGAAATGGCATTTGAAAAGTATGGAAATTAGGAGACTATTGAGACTGAATTAATTACAAAAAAAAAAACCCAAAAGATGCAGAAATACAGCAGGTCAGATGTAAATAGTTGCAGGCTGCCAGAAAGAAGGAGATGTGGCAGTATCATAATGAAACATTTCTCCTGGTTCCCCACTCCCACCGTGTCCTACTCCCAAATGAGCACTTGACAAATAAATTAAGCTCAAGCATTAACAGTGGAGAGAGCACAGAAAAATATTCTGATGGACACCTGAGATATCTCCTGATAGGCTGTACGTGGGCAGCTGCTGGGAAGAAAATGCTACAAAAGAAAAATGCCCATTCCTTGACAAGCCTCTTTGTTAAGTGATTGATATGTTTCTGCTTCCCTCCTTCCCTATAATATTGGGAATGTGAGCGGCTGCTTCAAAGCCAGAGCTATTAAAAAATAATCATCTGTGAATACCAGCTTGACTTTTTTTCAACACATATAGCTGGAGGTGGTGAATGTTGATTTTTCTTGGTACCCCAGACTGGATTCTTTAGGGCGGATTTTTCAGAACAGGCCTTTGTCATTTTGCTCTTGTATTTCATCTTGAGGAATATAGGAGTACTAGCTGGGTAGTTGCACATGTGTATTGTTTGCCTGCAGAGTTCATTAAAAAGATGATCTTGTTAAATTCAGGAACCTTGAATTTGATTTTTGGTGCTGTTGTTGTTGTTTTTGTGACTGTGGCACTCTGCTTGCCTCCCCTCTGCATAGAGTCCACGAGGACAGACAGGATGCATTCATCACTATTATTTATAATCTCTTTGTGCTGGGAGTCCTATAGAGACCACAAAATAACGTCTGAAATAATGTGGTCCTGATCTGATTTGGGACCTCCTGGTTACTATTGCAAAAGTAATAGCAATGTTACTAAATGGCATTAAGTTTTATTTTTAGGCATTGAGGAAGCCGAGTGTGTAACCTGCAAGTGAACTTCCACAGGCTACTTCTTTGACATTTGATCTTTTCTGACAGAGATTAATTATTTGGCCTAATTCTGCGATGCTTGGCAAACTTTAGTGAGGTGCAAAGGGTATTTCTGTTCTGCTAAAACCAGTGCTAGAGAGGAGTGCTCAGCGGTTCAGTCAGGATTGGACCTTTAAAATTGGACAGAGCAAGGAAGGGAAGAAACACACAAAATTACCTAAGCAGAAAAATGCCTGAGGATAATTCATTCTCTTTAAAAATGCCATTGGGTCATACTGGCTTCATAGGTAGCATTTAATTGTGTCAAGCTGATGATCTGCTGCCTTATTCCATTTGTTCTTTCCTTTTCCAATTTTTGGAACCATCAATTTTGGTTATTTCTTGAATTGCTGGTAATTGAAAACAAGGGGTGAATAAGAACATACTGTGTATTACATTTGTGTTGCTTTCAAACAGAGTTAAGCATAACCTGTATATATAGATCATGGTAAGGAAATACCAGTAATTTTAAGTGGAAGAGTAAATTGAACAACCTAACAGACCTATAAGGGCTATTCTCCTTCATTTAATAAAAGTAGGTCAATGTAGGTTTTATGCTGCTCACATTAGTGTCATTCATTTTAGCTTACTAATAAAAGCTAATGGGTGGTTAAACATTACTGGAACAGACTATCGGAAAACAAATTAGCAAAAGATAAATGGGTAAGGAAACAGAAAATAAAGCCCTAAGTCATTGGAATGTTCCTATAAAATTTGTTAAATAACATAAACAACCACTGGTTTTGAAACTCCCATTTGCACCATGACTAAAGTAAACAGGTAAAGTAAGTGTATAAATGGAACATGAAAAAATTGTATCTTGTGCTCTTCTTTAGCTTCAGATCAACTATTAAACACTCAGGAGATGCTAACAATGGGCTCTATGCAATCCTGTCATAATTCCCATTTATCTCTCAGTGCGGTTATTAGATATTTGAGACTACCGTGATCTGGCTCTATCCTGTGTGGTTGTGGTTTAGCTATGAAGAACTTGCTGGTTTAATTCCTATTCATTTTGATAGCTAGGTGCCTGCCTGAGAGGATGATTAGTGACACAAGGAATGTTGGATGTTGGTTATAAAATAAGGATAGAGAGAATGTTATGCTATCTGCTGTTATTAGCACAAGGACGCTTATTGAAGCAAATCAAAGCAGCATATAAACATATACACATATGCATGGCCAGAAATCCCATTGCATTTTTTTCATTTGCCTTCTACAGTTTTTAGTAATATTACAATTACTTGTGTAGTTAAGAAACTATTACTTCAATATTCCTCATACAGGGCCTTGGAAAGTCATGAATGAGAAGAGAAGGAACTGAGATTCTTTTTATTTGCTTTTCAGCTTTTAGTTAAGGCATAGGCTATGCTTTCATATCTTTCCTGAAAGTGTAAAAAGTTTTCAAAGCTCTTCAGAAAAGTTGAAAAACTTGTTAGGCTTCACATAAAAAAGCACACAGATTTCCTTCATATCCTGCACCTTAAGCCACTGTCTTTTTCTGAGCCATTTCTTAATAATACTTGAAAGACACCAATTTAACATGTATACCTCAAACTAGTTCATGTTAAAATGTATTTCTTGTGCTGGGTCCATCTTTACAGCATTTGGTGAACACTTAGTATGTTTGTCTTACACTCTTTCAAGAGTCTTGTGACCAGTCCCCCTCTCAGGTCACAAGCTCTGGGTGGGCTGTGCCTTGTCCCTTCTTGTCACCTGGAATGCCTACAGAACTTGGGAAGGCTTTCTGCTGGCGATGTCTTCTTCACCCCGTCATTAACCCCCTTCCATAAGCCACTCCAGGCTCAACAGAAAAATAAAAAAAGATCACATCAGCAATAATAAAATCCACTAACAAAATGGGTACGGGGCATGAAGAGTTCTTAGGTATTTTAGATTCTTGACCTCTAAAGACTGTTTCGGGACATGCCTTAGACTCACTCTAAACCCATACAGATGTGGCATACCTGAGGCTTTGCTAATTTTTTTCATAAACCAAGTGAAAGAATTTCCCAATCTTTTACATTTGCCAAAGTCAAACAAATTCCCCATTGCATGCTGAGCTAAGGATATCTCTTCTTTGTCTCCGAGCAAAATACTGTAGTAGCAACTGGAAGCCTTATAATTAACAGAAAGTGGGAGAGATGAGTTATTTCAGTATGTCATACTCTAGTAAATGGAAAACTACAGAGCCCTAGGGCCCTCTGTGCTTCTCACTCAGAGCTAAATTCAGTTCAGGTCCTCTAGGCTACGAGACTGAGCACATTCAAATGGTCAGGAAGCTGATGAAACTGCTTTTCTTAATCTTGGCATTTGCTAGGAAACACAGAAAGCCACAGGCAGATGTTAAAAAGAATGAGTGGCAAAATTTCCTCCAGGGCAGCTTTGTTTTAGAGTAAGACCAGTCCTTAAGTAGCAGTCATCAGTGGCTGACTTAAAGATGGTTCCAGGTAGTATGTGCATGTTATATTAGATAACATGGAAAGTAGATGTGATGTTTCATGTGTTGGGAGATGGCAACATTTTGGATGAACTGGAAAGTGAGTAGGTAATTTTGTAAAACAGGTGAAAAAGCTGAGTCTCTGGAGCAGTAAGAGTGCATTAGACCTGATTAGTGGCATTGTAGAAGGTATTTGCATTTATTTGACAAATAATCACCAAAATCAATCATTGTAATTTTACCCCACAGTATGACATTCTGTTTTAAAAATTCTTTAAATTCAGTTTTGAAATAAAGTCCCTAGTGTTTGCTCTCACTTCTGAAGGAGTTGTTTCATTTTACACACACATATACTGTGTTTTCAATTTTGTTTTTCTTTGTTTCTGAGAAGAAACAGAGAATTCGATTGACCCTCAAATGACTTTTCTTAATCCAACCACTCAGATTGGTAAGTAAGCCATTCCAAAAAAACCTCAAGATATATTATCATGTTTTCAAGGAGATGCATGTCATTTAATACCACAGAGGTGCCAGTTAGTGTACATCTTACATACTGTGGTCCTGAAGGATGCAGAGAGTTGTATACTAACATTGCAACATACCTTAGGTGGACGGCTCACAGATAAATTTCCTGTAGTCTGATGGGCCATATGCAGCTTTGGTTTCAGCAGCACTGTCAGAACCACCCTGAGGGACAATGCACTTCTGCCTGTGCAGAGCACACAACTCCTAAGTTGCAAATACCTAAGGTTAGAAAATGGTATTTTAAATGTGTATTTACGCTCAACCCTTCAGAGATTTGATAACGAGATCTGTTCCTTTAGTAGCCTTGCTTCTCCCTGTCCTACCCTCAGGCATCCGTGGTTACATGAAGAATCTGGTGTCACAATAGACATGAGTTGTCATTGCATAATTAATTTTTAAATACAGTTTTATCCTTAAGTCCCACTGACCCCAGATAGGTTTGTAAGAGACTTTTTGAGGTCTGACCTTCTAGACTTGCTGTATCCTCCTTAAAGAACAGGTGACCATGAAGCCTGAACTTTGGGAATAATAATAAAAAAAAACAAACAAACCCAAAAAAACCCAAAAAAACCCAAAAAAACTTGGGAGAGAGGATCAAAATTCCAAAGATCTCAGCCCAGATAATTATATTGAGGTTTTATAGTCAACAGGTTGCTGCAGTCACAATTAAATGAATCAGAAAAAGTAGTAGTTCAGCTTGTGATGGCATGAGCTGCCAGTTTTTCTTCTATCTCCCAATGAAGAAAGAGCCGAGATCTGCTTTAAATTCTGACATCTGGTAAAGTGTAGTGATGTATGATTTGGCACACAAGCTAGTACATTGCACAACAAAGTGTGCCGTTCATGAAGCTCTCTAAATATAGGAAAGCAGTTGTTTTAAGTAATGCAGTAAATAACAGAGTGGGTATTTTAGTTCAAGGGAATGCATAAGCCTTGAGGCTGAATTCAAGCAAGGACATTTTTATGTGGATACAGAATGTGGATTATCAAGACCATATGCCTACCTGTCAGTAGTTTCTGTATTACCCATGTTACTGCCTGACATCTTGCAGTAAATATTCATAATTGATGAGAGATCATGATACAAGAAACAAATTGATCTCATTTAATTTAGACCAAAAAAAAAAATATCTGAGCTGTCAATATAAAAACTTTCTTACACAAATGTAATTGTGGGTCTGCGGTATTCAAGTTGGTGGAAATTAGAAGTGTCAGCCATTGCCAAACACCTTGAACTGTGAAATCTCAATTAAAGTAATTTCTTTGCTCATTCCTTGGTTGAGATGGGAATTTGGCCGTTGATTCCAGGACAGGAGCTTAAGATCCCACAGCCCTGAATAAGACTTTCTGCGATAGTGCAGAGCGGGGAGCCGGCCACCTCCTGCCTCCAGCAGCAATCAGCAGCAGAAATGGGCTTAGCACAGGACAAACTAAGTAGGAAATCTTCCCCTCCTGTAGGTTTAAAGCAAGGAGTTTACAGAAATGCCAGAACTAAAAGTTACACCTGAAGAGGTGTATTCAAGAGTCACTGGTGAGCATGAATTTGTCCAATCCTTTTGAATGTACGTAATTTAATGTATAATCTTGCTTGAACCAATGGGTTGACTAAGGGTACGTAGTGTGCAATTGTTTGCTAGAACAGACTTTTCCTGCAAACTATTGTTGATAAAGTTATAATGATAAGAATAGCATCTATAATTAACTGTTCAATTCTTCATTTACCAGCAGAGCACAGCTCAAATTCTACATGTGCAGCACAAACAGAAATAAGTAATAGATTACAAATTGTGGACCTTTCTCCCTTTTCCTGCAAGCTGAAATCCCCTACCAGCACACGGGGCTGTTCAGGTTCATGCTGAGATACCCGCTCTGCAGGACCTTCCACCATGAGCCTGCCAGAGGGCTCTGCTATTCCCCACTGTGGTGCCCCAGATGCCACCACAGAAACCCCGATGGAGGGTGGGGGGTTCTTCTCATGCACCAGCATGCGTTGGGAGCTGTGGGACAGCCCAAACCAAAGCAGCTCCATCCATCAGTTGCACTGCCAGACCCAAGCTTCACTGGGTTTCACAGGCAGTGAGGGCAGCTGCTTTTTCCACATTTTTCTTTGGGGCCAAGAGGTTTTAAGTGAGGAACTGACTGGATCACAGGGGAAAATTAACTCCACTGGAGTCAGTAGATTGCAGTGACTTATGTCAGTGCTGCAGTTACCTGCAATTTTTAAAGAGTCTCTGACTTTCTAGTTTTCCTATTGAGAGATTTAAACCTTTTCTTTTCTTTTACTTTACTATTTTACTACATTTTACTATTAATTACTGTTATTCTACCGTGTACTAGGTTTGCATATACTCATATGCAGAATCCAGTTTACTTCTAAATTTACTGCTCTCGTGATTCCTATTAATACTATGACGCAGTGTGTGATAAATTTCTCTGTTTGTATCAACTCCAGAGTGTTACAATCCATCCAGCTGGTGAGGCCCATGGAAGTCACTTTCCCATGGAGCAAGAGCAGCTCAGAACCTGCAGCTTGCAGTGCCAGGGGACTTGGTCCCCTGTAAGTGGCCCTGTATCCAATTATCCTAACCTGGTTGCTCTGTGTATTTCCATTACTGGTTACAGGTCTCCCTTACCTTGACATTATTTTCAAAAATCTGTTGGACTGGAATTAGCATTTTATTAGTGTCAAAAAGCTTTGATCAGATGCAGACACTTGACTATGACCAGCAGACAGGCAGCATGCACACATCCATACGTGTATAGTCCTGTTAAAATAAATGGGACACTGTTGTCTCAAAATATGTATATTTATAACAAGATATGTTGGACTGGGGGTTATGGACACACACATTGTTAGCTCATAGAGCCCACATGCATCCAATTAAAAATCTTTTAACCTATTCAACAGCATAGAAATACCTATGCTGTAGTATTAGAAAGCTGGGAACTGGCTTTATTGGCTATTACTGATAAATCATGGCTTATTCTTACTTTGAGTCCACTTATGCTTTCAAATTTTGAGGAAAAAAATGTATTTTCTTTTCAAAGAAGAACACATTTTGACATTTATGGTGAATTGAAAATCTGGAAAAATGTGTTTCTGTCAATAAACAGTGATATTGTTACTGACTGAAGTAAAACATGGCATAGAGAATAAAATGTTTATCTGCTGTTTATAGGCCTAGTACAGAATTTAAGAAGTTGTAAACTGAACAGTTACAGGTATTGCCACATTTGTAAAAAGAGTTGCTGTTGTCAAATATGTGCATTTCCAGCTGAGAAAACAAGCTCTTCACTGTACTCCTTCCAAGCTAAGGTTATAGGTGCATCCTTGTTTCCCATGGCACCTGCAGCTTATACAGATGTGTCCAAGAGAAGTTGTTGGGTTTGGTTTTTTTTTTTTGAGTATTCGTAGCAGCACAGCCCTGGTAACACAATGCTGTAACACATCCTCAAACACAGGCTAGCTTGCTCTTTTTCTTTTTTTCCTTTTGCCTTTTTTTTTCTGTCTGAACTCTGTTCTTCTTCAAAGACTTTTGCTGCCACCTGCGATAACTAATTTAAAACTAACTGGAGCCTGTCTGTGACTGCGGTGACAGCTGTGGCACTGGGCTTACATCCACTGCATTGAATCTGGATTGTAGCACATGGATGGGGTGAATGTGAACAGCCCTAATTGCAAATGATGATAAAACCCAGATTGTTTCCTGGGCTGGCACCCGGCCTATGTGCTGCAGGTATTGCTGCACGAAGCCCTGAAGAACTAATGCAAAGAACATCATCTTTCAATGCCTTCCTGCATTGAACTCAGTTGTTCCTGCACTGCCAGGGGCAGTGTGGCAGCCCCTTGTGAGGGAGGAAGACAAGAAAGGTTTAACAGCATTGTAGGCCCACCTTCTTCTGCTCTTTCCAAAGAAGCCATAGGAAAGGCTCAAGGTTGGAGCAAGGAGATGTGGCCTTATGGCCCCAGTACGGCCCTGCCCAACCCATCATTAATAGCTTTGAGAAATTCCAACATGTAGTGGTAAACCGACGGAGACACTTTGTGCATTAGCTGCAGACTCCTGTTATAATCCAAACAACGTTTAACTTGCTTCCAGTTTTATACAAATTAGCTGCTCATCAACTCTGTTATTACACAAATGTGTAGCAGCTGCACTGCAGAAACTGATTACTGCGAAATTCCTTCAATTTAACTCTCCTATGCAACCTTCCCGTCATTTTACTCCATTGATTAACTCAATCCAATTTTAGTATTAATTTAATTTCACTGTTGTCAAAGGCCTTATATAATTTTTCATACGTTTGTATCTTTTGGGCCTGCTATATCTAACACACCTTTAAATCAATTATTGAAAGAACTCTGTTAGGCCCTAATAATTTAAAATATCATCACTAGGCAGCAAGTATCCATTAAAAATAAATATTTTAATAGGTGTATAAACTGCAAAATCTAACAGCATTGAAACAGTATGGGTTATTTCACTGATTCAAAATTTTATTGTCTACCTCTTCTTGCCATATGCAATAAAACTAAAGCTAGCTTCTGTGAAAGGCTCAGAAAGCAGCAAGTAAAATAATAAATAAATAAACAAAAAAATTGAGGTTTGAAGAACTTAGAGCTGATATCTATGACTACACAAGTTGTCAGTGATCATGAAGCTTGTGTCTTAGATCTGACACATTCTGGATGCATGCACTTAGCAGATGAAAAAAACGTTGTTTTCATTTGGAAATGAAATTAAATGTGAGTCAGTTCTCTGCACACTTCATGCAGTCTTAATTCAGGCTTTCAAAACCTGTCAGGCTCATCATCTCTAACTAGTGTATGGGTTGGGATAACTTTTCTCCTCCTTTCTTACTTACTGTTCCTGTTGCCCATCAACCACCATTACGTATCACTGTGTCATCTGGAACAATTTTCACCAGATTCACCAGGCTGCATTTTTTACTTTCGTCATCCATTGCTCCTGTCAGTACCAGGTTACCAGCTCAGGGGCAGAATAATCCCACCACCAAAAATGGGTTTCAGAACAACTTGCCCACCATCAATATTTATTGCTGTTATTAAGTAGTGATACAGTAAGGGAAAGCCACAGAAGGCCATTCAAAAGAGAGGAGGCTCTGAATGATGGAGGATACATATTGGTGGAAAGGATGAAAAAAGCAAGAGCAGCCACTATATACAAACAAAGGAGGTTGCACTGATTTCTTCATAAGCAACCATGAGGAAAGGAAAGGACAAAGGAAGGAAGAGTTGAGCAGGTATGGTTAGCTTCTGCAGGGAGCTGTGCAGAGCATTAAGGTGCTTATGTGATATGCTAAGAAAAAGTCACTGCCAAGAGGCAGAGTGGAATGGTTGGATTGCATGTGGGGGACACTGGGGATTGGAGAGAATATCTGGTGGAACTGAGCAGTCGAAAACTGATTTGTGATAAAAGAAGTTTGCTATAGCACTACTTGTATAGATCAACAGAACCTTGTCGGCCTGAAGCAAACACTGAGTCTCTCATCTGAGCCCACTGGAAATCATCAGGACAACAATGGTGTGATAGGCCTTGTCAAGTGATTGTGCTAACACCCATTTGATATCTCCATTTGTATTAGTCATATAGTGTAAGGCTAAAGAAAACAACATACAGCTAAGCGTTTGGTGTCTTCTGCTTTGAAGTAAATGGCTGTGTTTCACTTTTGCCTTTTCTGTTACAGCAAAAGACCTGAACTTCATTGCAGCAGTCTATTACTCTGATCTTATACATCAAGAAGCCCTTTTTTAAATTATATGAAGGATGTTTTTCTATAAAATCTATCATCTTGGAAATACTTGATGGCCAGATGACTTCAAAAGTAGATTTTTCCAGTCCAGTTGTCTGACAGGAGATACAGCAAAATTGTCCTGCATTTAGAAGTTAATCCTGTCCTACTTCCCATCTCACCTTTTCTGGAGAAGTAAAAACTTCCCCAGATATGAGTTTCCAACTTCTCTAACAAGTTTGTGAGCACAACAGCCATGGTCTGACTGGACAAGACCTCAGGGGCAAGCCTATCTTTTCTGGTTTGTGTTGGCATTACAGGGTTCCTGTATCATACTACAATAAAAATAATAATAATAAAGTATGAAAATAATTTCTTAAGTAAATCAGCAAGCAGTCAGTTCTAATACTGTACTGCTATTTGTTTTACTTGTTCAGTGTAGATAAAACCACAGGTGTTCTTTTTTCATATGAAAGGTGACTTCTCTATAAAACAAATAAGATGAGCGCCAGCTGCCCAAATTGTTCTCTAATGCTGTTTAAACAGTGTGCTTTGTGTTTCCAGGAGAAAATCTCTTCCTTTCTAAGTCTACAAATGGCAGCATAAGTTCACTTAGATGAACAATAAATGTTCTGCGTAGAAAAAAATAAATTCTGATTACTGAATGGGATAAACAGTCTTCTTCATCAAGCACCAGTAACATAGGTCCTGCCCTTAGAAAGGTGCTTATTTGGATTTTAAGTCATGAAGTTGTTAATAAAAAAGGAGACAATGAGGGGCCCAAAAATGTATCTGAGCACCACTTACAACAATTTGTATGGGACATGAGCCCTCAATGTTCTCTGTTCTTATCCTGTGACCAAGAGAAGAGTTCTGGAAATCTCTTCTAACTTGAAGGAGAGCACTGTGGCCCAGGCAAATGGAAAAGGAGAAGGCTGGTAAATAGGGCTTATAAAATGTTGGGTCCCTCTTGACATGTACAAGAATATGGGGAGTTCACTCTCAGTTACTCTATTGAGCTGCTTTAACCTACAGGTCATATAAACAGATACCAGATTTTAGTTTTCCTTATTCAAAAAGCTGTGTAATTTCCTTTCTGGAGTCCTGGATCAGCTCTCTGACCATTTTGTTTTTTTGCTCTTTCTTGCCCCCTCTGCAAGCTAAGCAATAGGAGCAGATGAAATACTGACAGCATGTCCATTGCAGAAGGCAATTTTCACTGATGAATGACATGTCCATACCAGGCGAATCATCATTCTCATTTCTGTCTTTGAAATACATTAGTAACTATTAGTCAGTGTTATCACTGGACTCGTCTTTGCAGCAGCTGCACTGCTCTGACTACTCCACTTTGTCACTGTCTTTGGCCCTTTGCTTGCCCAGCGTTTGACATTATGAACATTGACCTGCCTTGGCCTCCATCTTATAGGTATAAATGATGCTACTGTAAACGTCAGGTTTCTTTTCTCACTTCTACCACTTCTGTACTTAATTTAAATGATGACAGTTTACCCAGGCACAGGTGAGATCTTATCCTCTTTGTGTAGTTTGAGTCCACTATGTATATTGGGAGCATCTCAATAGACTGTGAGCGAGCTGTAACCCAAATTCTGAATCTTTTGGTTCTTTGTGTGAAATACTGAGTGTCTCTTAATAGCCCTTGATGTTGTCCTTTTCTTCTGAGAAGGCTGTTCTGCTTTGTTACTGTATGAAATGGTAATCAATAAGGAAGGAAAAGAAGAGGAGTTAGAAGGGGAAGTAAAAGTGATCATCCAGTTAGCTCAAATGAAAACATTCAAAATCATCAGCTGTTTTCACTTGTGTCACTACGATTTTGATAAAGTATAAAATGGGAGTGACTGGAATCAGGTCTTTAGATCTTCCTGCATTTGGGTCTCAACAATCCCATGCAATGCTACGGACCTGGGGAAGAGTGACTGGAAAGCCACCCAGCAGAAAAGGACCTTGGGATGTTGGTCAACTGCTGGCTTAATACAAGCCAGTAGTGTGCCCAGATGGCCAAGAAGGCCAACAGCATCCAAGCTTGTATAAGGAATAGTGTGACCAGCAGGACCAGGGGAGTGATTTTGCTCCTGTACTCAGTGCTGGTGAGGTTGCATCTCAAGTACTGTGTTCAGTTTTAGGCCCCTCACTACAGGGAGGACATTGAGGTGGTGGAGCGAGTCCAGAGAAGGGCAACAAAGCAGCTGAGGATTCTGGAGAACAAGTCTTACGAGAAGCAGCTGAGGGAGCTGGGGTTGTTTAGCCTGAAGAAGAGGAGGCTGAGGGGAGACCTTATTGCTCTGTACAACTACCTCAAAGGAGGTTGTAGCAAGGTCAGGTCAGTCTCTTTTCCCAAGTAACAAGTGATAAGACAAGAGGAGCCAGCCTCAAGTTGTGCCAGGGGAAGTTTAGTTTGGATCTTAAGAAAAATGTCTTCACTGAAAGGGTTATCAAGCATTGGAACAGGCTGCCCAGGGAAGTGGTGGAATCTCCATCCCTGGAGGTATTTAAAAGACGTGTAGATTTGGTGCTGAGGGATGTGGTTTACTGGTGGACTTGGCAGTGCTAGGTTGATGGTTGCACCTGATGATCTTAAAGGTCTTTTCCAACCTCAATGAATCTAAGATTCTGTGATTTAGTTATTTCAGGTTTATCAAAGTTTAGCACTTGCCACTTGCAGTGTGTATGAAAAACTTTTTTCCACATCAACCAATAATAAGGGTATGATTAGCATGCAAAGAAAACAGGAGATAAAATTAAATCACATTGCAAAGAGATTTTGGGGATGAAGTTTAAAAATGCCTTTTAGTAGGCTTAGGAAATAAAATTCAACAGGAATTGGGATCCTCTTCTCCCCTCCCTGTCCTTGAGCTTTTTGTATTCCAAGAGCCATGGAACAGAAGTGCTATAGCAAGTCGTACCAAAAAGATGTAGCATACTTGAAGATCTTTCTCTCCCTGTGGCATCATCTGTCGACTGCACTCCTAAGTAAATAGCCAGGTCACAAAGAATTAATCTTGGAGAGGTCAAAAGTGCCATAGCTTTTGCCAAACAACCTTTCAGTTCGGAGCACAGATTAAGCAACCACAATAGGGAAGGAGCCTGATGAAATCGATCATTGAGCTTGGGAGAAGTCATAATTAGCTTTCCTGTAAAGCAGCTCCACAGAAGCACAGCCTCTGAGGCCTCCTGAAAGTGTGACAGATCTCTGGGAATCCAGTTTTCTTACCTTTTTGGGGATTCAGTTCTTGTTTGCTGCATTATGTGCATGACATGGGCCAGTCCTTCTTCTTCTCCCCAGGATGCTGACAGGCAGGGTTGGAAGGGTCATGTTCTTGCATAGTTAGCACTTAAAGGCTTGAGTTTCCTTTTTCCAGCTGTGGCCCCATACTATGCAGTGAACAGCAAGGCAGGGAAACAGCAAGGCAACCAAGGAAGAGGCCAGTTGTAGCTCCTTGACTTCACAAAATTTTATTAGCTGTTTTCCTGCTACATTAGTATGAGTATGCATTTCCAACTGCACAGGATGCAATAAGAAAATATATTGGTGCTCAGTGCAATACGTGGCAGATTCTCACAGCTGCACCTGCATCAGTTTCTCTCTTCAGCCCTGCTGGAATAAAAAATTATTTTTTGCAAAGTTGCTTACACTTGCTTCTAACTTTATTGTAGTAGACACTGACCTTTTAAACCACTAAGCCTATAGAGGGCTAAATTATAGAGTTTACCTCCCCAGATGCTCCTTAGCTGTCATAATGAAGGAAGTTTACAGTGGGAAAGTGAATGAAGCAAGCATGTTTTTAACCATATGGTAATTATGTGCTATCTGTTCAAAAGACATAAAGTGTTGTTTACTGGATGTGAAAAGAGCATCTGAGAAGGGATTCCCTGGAGAGGGAGTAAGGGAGATTTGGCACAGTGGCTGCTCTTCAGATGGCTTGTAATAGACCCTATAAATTTGGAATATGCTATTGTTAATCAGTGGAGATTGGAGATGCTTGGCACATAATGTTTTAGTTAAGTTAAGGGGCAGGTGATTCTTGCCAAGCAGACTTTTTTTTAAAGAACTCTAATTGAATTATCCAAATGCATAACTGTTGGTTGAGCTTTTAAAGAATAAACAAAAATGTGTAATATTGCCTCCTTAACTCTATCAGTGGCACATTAAGTAAGAAGGAAAAGTTACTGTGGTAGCAGAGTTGTTCTAACACCAGTAAACCACAGGCTGCGTTCACTCACTTTAAAAAGTACAATTTAGTTTGAATTCTCCTTTCTTCCAGTACCTAAGGAGTACATTCTTTGCTTCTTAAAAAAGGAGGGTGCAGGAAAGAAAGGAGAATGTGTCAGGTTATAACTGTAACCACAAAAGATTGCAAATCATTTAATTTTCAGTACATTAAATTATTCACAATAATTGTCAGGCCTCATTTGCATGAATCTACTTAAACTGCTTTAGTACTTTAATACTAAGAAAATGAATAGTGAAATCTAGTTAAATCATTTGCACTATAGTGGCTGAGCCTGATGCACACTTACAGTCCTTTTAAACTGCCCAGTAGTGGACCAAAAGATACAGCCTCAGACATGAAAAATCCAGTTTTCGGTGAAAACTGATGCACTAAGTGTCAAATAAAGACCATTCATTTTATTGTTTTTTATTTTTTAATTGATTGTTTTCAGCTTTAGTCATAAAACCAGCTGGTTTTTTATGTGCCAAATAGCTAAAATAATATATAATTAAAACTTATTTCTTATGCAGCTCTGCTTGAAGTGGTGAGCATACATGCTGCAGTAAAAACACTGCATTTTAACTGAAAATGCGTCTGATCTGTCTCTCCATCATTTTTCATTTGCGTTTTTTCCCAAAAACCTTGTTTACTGAAGAGGGAAAAAGATGCGTTAGCCACTTTTAGTCACAGTGTTTAGTACTCGGTATTCCAGTTTCCAGGCTTGAGCATACTAAATTTAAGCAGTGAGACCTTCAGGTGGAGATTTCAGAGAGGTAAAATGAGAAGCTGAGTTGCATGGACAGAAGGAGCTCATGAATAAGAATGTAGGTGATAGGAAGAAACAGGCCAAACCATGAAAAGATATAAAGAAAATGATGTGAAGAAGATAGAAATTGGATCCTAAGAGGAGAAATGAATAAGTCAGATGAGAAGGGTTTAAGAGAACAAAGCTGGGAAAGGTACAAGAAGGCAGGATAGCTGGGAAAGCTACAGGAAGCCAGGATTCTGTGAGTGGCACATTCAAAGGCAGCAACAAGAGTAAACACAGGAAAAAAAAAAAAGCTGTTTTGCTCACCACTACATGCTATCCCTCTGCAGCTCCTAAAAAGGTAGGATGTGAGTCTTAGAGTCCCTTGATATCTGTCAGACTTCCAGTTGGTTTACTCACTTAAGAAGGTATTTCAAGGAGTAAGTCCATAAGGTGTAAATTTTTCATGGCAGGGTTATTATCTTTCAAACCAGGCTCTAAAGCCCAGTGCACATTTATGGTGCCGTTTAAATGAAAACAATAATATATGATATAGTCTGAATATTATACTTAATGAGCTATATTTTCTTTTAAAATAAGGTTACAGACTATAGTCAGAACATTATGCTGCCATAAATTTCATGAGACTTTTTTTCTAAACACCTCAGTCTATAAAAGTCAATGACTCACAGAGTAGACATAATCTAAGGGAAACTTTGACCTTTTGCGTAATAACAGCCTTACAGCCTGTCGTGGCGATGCTCTGCTTCCTCTGAGTGTACTCTGAAGGCCTCAGTAAAATAATCATTATGGTAATTTTCATCTGGAATTTGCATTTTAGTAATTCTGTAATTTATACTTAAGCTGTGATCTCCTTTACGTGATGCCTTTTTTTTTGCATTGTTACTCAATGGCCCACAGGATTATTCACCCCTTAAGTCAGAGCAGCCCACCTTGTTGGACCCGGGGAAGCAGGTTGCGAGCAGTGTGATGGAGCTGTTGTGACTTCTCAATGACTGTCAGAACAAACTGGATGTTTTTACTTAAATGTGACAAATGTTACCGTTCCAGTGATATATCTGGTTATAGGTTATTTAAGCCTAACACTATTCAAAACCTTCTAGTTCTTGTTGCACATCAAGCCCCGTATGTTTTACACAGCTGCCATTCACAGCCTTTTCAGTCTGCTGCACCGAGTCTGAGCTCAGATGACTTTTTTTTTTCCCTTGAAAGGAGGGGTGAGATGTGTTTGTGTCTCTTCTAGATTTCCTGTATTGTAGAGCTTGTTCTGCTCTCAAGTCAAAACTATGTATCTGGACTTCAGGACTTCACAGAGAGAGCTTTTGGGTATGTCTGTGGGTGTGTTTAGGTGATGGAAAAACTAACCTTTGGTTACTGTGGGAGTAACTGTGGCAGAGGAGCTGTGCTGATTTGCGAAAGAATTTTGCCCTTTACCTTTCGTAATCTCAACAGTCACAAGCCAATAGTCTTTTTATATCAGGGTATATATGGTAGACACTGGTAAAATTGACTTTCAGTTACTAAGATGGCATTCAACATGAGTATTAGTTTTTGTGATAATATTTGTATTGAAGTCCTTGGGTTTCTTGAAAATGCTTTGTGTGAGACCAGGCTTTCTTTTCTAGAAAGTCAGGCAAGCAGCTTGCTGCATCCATGTTGGAGAACATCTTGTGTTTGTAAAAAGTTACCTCTCTCTTAGCAAGGATCTGTGAAGGCATCTGATCTAAAAGTGGTTAAATAAGTAACTCATGCAAAAATGTGTGTTGAGCCGTCCAAAACTACCAATCTATCCTCATTCCATTATTGGGGAAGGGGGGTGGGGAAGGAAATAGGAGGGGAGAAGTGGAAATAAAGGAATTTAAAATTATCTAAATGAATTATTTTGAAATATTACTACCCTGAAAAAAAAAATCAATATATTATTTTGGCTGCATTTTCTTTATTTTCAGAAGAATTTCAAGTTGTACAAAACTTTTCTTCCTATAGTGGATTAAATACTTTGCTTTATTCATAGTTGTGTCCTCTCTTCAGCAAATGAAAACAAAAAATTACCTGCAAAAGAGGACACAAAAAAAGGTGTTGTGGGTATTTTTTTCTTCTGATTTGCTACTAAACCAAACATGGAACTCAGTACAGTTCTACATGTCATCTTGTGGGCTCTAGCATATCATCTTTTCTGTATTTGGGTGGAAGAGAGTGTAAGAAGGCATGGAATAATGCATGATTCCTGCAGAAAGAAAGTTCTGTGAGGAGGGAACGGAGATCTCAGGTAGATCTGTTATTTGTCATGTGTTCAAGTATCTATCTATGCTGACTTCACTACAGACATGCTCTGAGCTCCAACAAGCAAATATCTGGTAAGCTATACCAGCATTCATGGTCTTCGCAGTACTTGAAGTGACTTGAGATTGGATTCCCAATATATTCTTGAAAAGTATTCTGACCTCTAAAGGGGGATATACACAGCTTAGAACCATTTATCTTGTAAATTTCTAACCTTCAGGTTCTGTACAGATCATCAAATAGGAATGTAGAAAACGCATATAAAAATTTTAATTCTGCTTTGCAATGCAGAGGATTCAGAGAATTGGCAAAAAATAGTTGCAGGAGGTTTTATTTTACGCTTCAAGTGAATAAGCCTGACTTTGGGATGTTTGTACTCCCCTGGTTTTTTTTTTTTTTCCCTTTAGAAAGGCTAACTGGCTGTGAATACTTGATGGAGATGAGATGAGATTTTATTTTGCAGTAGTAGGAGTCTAGTGTGTTTTTTGAATGAGAATGTGGTCTCATTGGCAGGGTTTGCACACAGATGTGTGGCATTAACATAGTGGATAATTGGATATTGCAAATGAATTATCCAAATGTGGTGACTAACAGGAAAACGTCCCTGGCTGATGTATTCAACACTCCTTTAACATTAAGAAAGAAAAAAAACCCAACCTAGTTATAAGAATAAATGTACCTCTTTACATTTGGATTTTTTTAAATCAAGAGCAGTCTGAATTATCATGATGCAATTCACTATATTTATGTATGCACATGTATTCCTATATGTAGAATATATCCACACAGCAATGTACATATGTACATAGAGACACATATGCTCATAATATAACCTATTATAGTAGATATATGATCCATATTAACAGATTCTACCAAAGGGCCTTGGCACATCAAGAAAAAGCTTGACCTTACGGCACAATGCCGGAGAAACTCCCGTTCCATCTGTAAGAGTTATGATGACAACGTTTAGGTAAATAAATCAAAAAGTCAAAAGAGAGAAAAATTGGGAGATCCAGCTATTCAAGGATCTTATATATTATCACAGATATTGATCAGTCAGGGGAGATGAACTGATGTTACCAGTTGAAAATCTAAACATGATCTTTTGCCTCCACTTTTTTATCTTTAATTGCCTTTTGTTGTTCACTCATATTATGTTGTTGTCTGTCTTGGTCACTTCTGTCCCTTGTTTTATACAAAACTACACTATAGGAAGAAACATTTTGAATTTTTACAGTAAAATACTGTTGTCTATTTTATTTGGTATAGAATTTTTTCCAAGCTTTATTTTCCTTCCATTTCAAGTAAAATGAAAATATCATGGTGAGTTATCCTTTCAGGTTCCACTGAAAACTGAATTGCTTTCCTCTCTGAATCTTTATTTGCAGAGTGTTACTCGTTTTATTTCCTAGATAGCCAAGGTTTCCAAAATCATCATTCCCATCTGTAAAAATGGTTAAAAAGTAGCATAGCGTCTGAGTTCATGCAGCGTGACCAGCATCCTGTTTCTTCTTCGGCTACTGTGTCTGCAATGAATATTTCTGGTTATTTTTTTGTGGGAGGTTTCAAGGGTCATACATCCAGAAATTCTTGTAATTTTTTTCTTTGACTTTTTTGGCTCTAGAAACAATTTGCTGTTTATCACTATTGCTATGAAAATTGCTTGATCTGCATTGTCCAAATGTAAAATAACTTCTCTTGTCACCATTATTGTCAGCAGAATGACCATGTTTCCTAAAATATTTGACAGTGCTGACGATACCTTACAGTCTGTAGGCAGCCTGAGCAAAACTTAAGACACGTTCCCTTGTAATATTTGTAATGAAAATAGCTACAAAACACATTCAGTTATTTCATTTCAGGCATCAAACTTTGGTTTATTTAAGGTAGAAAAAAGAAATCAGATACTACCTTGATCCTTATTGTTTGTGGCATTTAATGTAATTTGGGGGGCTCTTAAGTGTGAAATTTTAGATCAAAACAGTGTCACCTGTGATATCAAATTAAATTTTCCTTCTCTTTTTAAAGGATTAAAATATTCTTTTGCAAAATTTTTGTCCAATTTGCATTCTGGACTATGCTTCAAAAGTAAATTCAGAAACTAGGTAAATTACATTTCTGTCATCTTCAAAATTATGCACAATATTGGACATAAAGGTCACAAGGTTTTTAACTATTTGAATTCATAAGATGTACAAGGCAGACTAAATCCATCAAAGGACTCGCTCCTGGCTGACTTATGTACACCAGATGGATGTACATGCTGTTACATTAATTTTAATGGGTTTGTCTTAAAAGGTATGCACCTAGGAGTGCCAAAGACCTAACATTCATATGCAATAGGAAAAGCATAATATTTCACTTCTGGGGTTCAGATGAGAAGGCGGCAATAGTAACAAAAGACTGCAAGGCACAAGAAAGGGTTTTTAAAGGCATGTGGGGCTGTAAAAATTAATGTATTATTATGAAAATCATCTTTTGTAAAAATTAAACCCTTACAAAACGACTTCCTTAGAGATTTTTAAACCTAAGTCAATAATTAGCTTAAGAAAACGGCCACATCCCTGTGTGTTAATAAAGGAAGTTTTTGTCGGTGCATGTACACGGGTTAAAATAGAAATTTTAGACATGACACAAAACAGAATCATGGAACCAGGTTGGTTGGAAAAGACCTTTAAGGTCATCAATAATGGTCTTGGTTATTCCATACTGGATATATTTACTATTTTGTGTGTAGCTCTATTGCCTACAGCCTGCATCTCATAAGGTACCACAGACTTCTGTATGTTCAGGTTATTCAGGTGGTCACATACCTGATCTTCCCTTACAGTGGGAGGAGTTTTGCTCCCCAGTTCTCATCTTGCCATCCGCTCACTCGAGAGGTGTGGGAAGAGAGGTTGCCACTGAAGACTGAGACACAAAAATTGAGTGCCTCAGCCTTCTCCTCTTCCATTGTTACTGGTTTGACAGCCTTTTTTATTGGGAGGTGGAGGAGGTCTGCTTTCTTTGACCTTCCTTTTCTGGCTGATGACATAACTGTAGAAGCCCTTCTTATTACTCTTTGCATCCCTTGCCAAGTTCAGCTCCAGCTGTGCCTTGGCCTTCCTGACCTTATCCCTACACAACCAAGCAGTGTCCCTGTATAGTCTTCACAGGAGATCTGTCTCTGCTTTCACTGCTTGTGCATTTCATTCTTGACCTTTAGTTTGATCAGCAGGTCTTAGCTCAGCCATGCTGGTCCCTTGCCTGCCTTCGCTGATTTCTTATATCTGAGGATTGAGAGCTCTTGTGCTCCTTAAAATCTTCCATCTCTTTTCTGCTTCCTTGTCTCTGAGGGCAGTTTCCCAGGGGATCTTATTGACTAACTCGTTGAAGAGCTGGAATTTTGCTTTCTTAAAATTCGGAGTCCTGAACTAATGCTTTGTCTGACCCATATCTCTCGGGACTGTGAACTCTGCCAGTGCATGATCACTGTAGCCCAGGCTGCCTCCAAACTTGAGGTCACCATTTTGTTCCCTTGTATTGATTACCATCAGGTTCAGTATCGTGTCCTGTCTGGTTGGTCTATCTATTACCTGGTTTAAGAATTTCATCTTAAGCCATTCTTGACCCTTTCATCACAACCAGCAATTTAAATACAGTCTTAAATAGCTGTGACTTGAGAACATGCTATGGAAGTTTTGCAGTCTCAGAAACATGAAAGAAGCTTATGGATGAATTCTATATAATCCAGAAGCTGCCTAATCCCTCAAAAAGTCCTTAAACAAGAAGGGGAAGCAGTGTTGCATGCTGGAAATGTCAATATGAAATAAGAACCAGTAGCACAATATCATGACGCATGTCTTGGGGAGAGATGGCAACTGCTGCTGTGCTGCCAAGGATGTCATTTTAGAGAATGTTGCTGAGTTCAAGAAAGATTAAAAGCGTGTCTTTGTGGAAATGAACAATAAATAGTTTGGTTTTGGTTAATCAAGAGGCAGCAATCCACATTGCTGCCATTATGGATTAGGAAACCACAGTGTCATCCTCATAATATGTATTTCTCAAACTCTGGAAAATCTGAGTCCTTTCCTGAGACATCCAACCTCCTTCTTTGTCCTCTCCCCAAGTCAAGAGCAATCCAGGTTTTTACAGAGGTAATGTCAACGAGCTACTTATATTCACCCAATTTTCCCAAAAATCTGAGCTGTTTTTGGCTGTTAGAAGTAGTCTGCACTTCCCTGGAAAAATAAAACCTACCAAAATGTACCCTGTAACTTCATCTACCTTTGAAGGACTAAACAGCCACTGGCTAATACTTTGCAGTTCTATGAACTAAATGGTATTTTGGAAGATGGCAATTAGAAAACAATGCTGCTAGTAATATTTACTGTCCTGTAAGATACAGATCACCATCTCTCTGATCACAGTAAATATTTAAGGAAAAAGTACAAAAATATAGTACTGACTTTCAGCTCTATATTCCTTATTTAACGGAAGAAAGTCAATAGATGAGAATGATTTGACTTGGCGCTTAGTTTTTTTTCTAGTTCATCATTGCACTTAAGTCTGTGTAAAATAGATGAACCTTAGAAGGATGAGACAGATTTCCTTTTTATGGCATGAGAAAATCCAGGAGATTTTTTCACACAAATTCTCTGTAAAGACTATTCATTTTATCACCATAAAGACGGGAGGAGATATTATATATGGTGCAATCAGTTTCTTGTCTGATGTTGGTAAAAGCAGGATTCTAAGTCTGATTGGCAGAAGAAACCCTAGGGCTAGCCACTAAAGATGGCCATTATCATTTATTAAGCAGGTGTTGAAATGAATTGGTCTTTTATCGTAATGCAGATTTACAGTGCATTAGGCAATCCATTTTTCAATTTAGTGTACTGCCTCTGATAAATTAACAGATGTCGATTGATTTTTTTTTCCTCAGTCCCCCTGTTTACACCTGACAGCCAGTGCTTTATAGCTGAGCAGTTATTTGAAGTTATAAACATTATAATTAGCAATTTTTTAATTAGGCTGACAATTAACAGGAGATTTGCAAAGCTGCTAATTTGACATGTCATACTCTCCACAGTGTTTATGTTAACCACTACTTGAGTGAATTCAATTGAACAGAACTACGGTGTCTGAAAAATCAATCTCAGAAGAACCCTTTTCCCCACTTGGCTAACATTATGGCACTTCAGGCAGAGAAGTGGGATTTCAGACTTCAGACTTCCAATATGACAATTCCAACAACTAAAGTTTAAACAACGTGCCCATGTTAGCTCAGAGATGCAATTAAACATGACATGCCTAACACACACACGTTCTGGGCTCTTTTACTAATGCTATGCTTTAAATTTGGGGGTTTCTTAAGGACTAAGACCCAAAAAAAACCAACAACCAACCAACCCCAAACAACACAGACTCTCTGCCCTGAAGGTAACTTTAGTTCTTTGGGTTGAACAAAGGAAAAAGAAAGTAAGTCATTCTAGTAAGTTCCAGTGTGGTCATTGATGAGATCTGTGTAGCTTTTCCAGCAGAAATCTGCATATCCCAGTACAATGGAGTGACATGAACAGAAGTGTTACAGCAGGCCTGCTGCAGCAGGTGAGAATTTGCTGGACCTTTCCACTAATCTGATAGTACAAAATGCCCTTCATTCTCATTGCAATTTCTCTGGGAGCATTATCCACTGAAGACTGGGTGGACACAAGACAATAAGGGGTTTAGAGAGCTCAGCAAGAGAGAGGAGCTTGGGTATGGAAAAAGACAACTGATAAAAAGTTGCCTGCCAACATCAGGGTTAAGATAAATTGTTGGGGAAGCCGGAGGAAACATGTTTCTGTTTGGCTGCAGTTGAAAGGACCAGAAGTAATGTGTTCTTAGGTCATTTCTGTGAATTAAGATACTTAATCACATCCACTTTGTAAGGGAAACAAGCCTAGCTTTTAAATGCAAATTGACTTGATTTTGACTGAGAAAGCTCTCTGCCTTGAAGAACATGGGTATTTCTTTCTCCTATATAGACGTTCTCTTAACTTTCTTTTAGGGGATTTTTCGCATCAAGTCATGTAGTTTCATCAGGTACCTACTGCTTTTGTATTCTCTTTCTGAACTGGCTCATAGTTCTCTCCACTTGATGGCTCATCTGGTGGAAGCAGCATTAGTCATTAAACTGGAACATGGTAACAATAAAAAGAAAGAAAATGGAAGGAAGGAAGGAAGGAAGGAAGGAAGGAAGGAAGGAAGGGAAGAAAAGAGGATGACATTGACTTTAGAAAGTAGTTTTTTATAGAAAAGCAAATGCATTTTCTTTAGAATTTTTATATGCCACCTGTGAAGGTAAAATGGCATCAGGNGAAAGAAAGAAAGAAAGAAAGAAAGAAAGAAAGAAAGAAAGAAAGAAAGAAAAAAGAAAAGAAAAAAGCAGCCTCTTCCACATCTTTTTAAAATCCTACTTCTTTAATCCTCTGCAGCCATCCAAAGATGTTCACACCCCTCCCTATGTTAGCCTTTCTTCTCTGAGGTCCTTGCTTGTGATGGAGGCGAGACGCACCCCTAACTTCACAGGTGGTGAAGTACGAAGAAGAACAAGTATGTGCAGAAAGCGCCAGTCTCCAAAATACTCCCACCTTGCAATCTCCCCTCTGGAGCTCAAAAGAAGATCTAGACACAAAGTTATCAAAACCTTTCATTCTACAGATAGCTTTACCTCCACATATCCATGATTTTAGTTACTTTCCTAACTCACCTGCTTTCTAAAAGCTGTGTGAGAATGAATGAGGTGAGATATACTTACTTGAGTTTCACTCCAGTCCAATAAAATTTAAAAAAGGTCTTATTTGAAGTGCAATCTCAATAAAGGTCGCAGGAGTTGAGTCAAAATGGAAAAATACTTTGTGTATGCCTCACCTCTAATGCAGGATTTAACAGGCAAATAGTATCCCACTTAAATTAAAAACGAGGCCCCTGATGGTGACATGGCATTGAATGAATTTAATTTGAATAATGAAATTTTTACTACCTGTGACTCTTGCATGAAACCACCGAGGGATAGATCCTTGGCTGGTACTGATTGTCACAAAATCTGCCTCTGACGTGTCCTGTTTTCTCACACAGAGTTAATTCTTTAATTTTGCATTTTTTTTAGTGACTATATGGACACAGTTTTGGGTTCACAACCCAGTATGTTTTATAACTTAGAAAACGTAAATGCCAATTTCTTTCTGGAGCAATTAAACAAAGAGTATCTTCAAATGGATCTATCAGAGAAAATAGGAGGTCGATACCAGATGAGTAGATGAGTTATAATTAACTACATGATGCTGTAGCACTAGCATCTTAAAATTTTTGATCTCAAACAGTTCTAATTAGTTACATGGATATTACCATGTCTGACATAAGGTATTTTGAAGAAACCAACTACTACTGGCTTTATGTAAAATCCTGGTTGCTCATTTCAAACAGTGAGTCAAACACTGCTGCCAAGGAGTGCTATTAATGGGTGAAATATCCAATTTATTTTTTTTCCCTGTGGGACCAACACCCACCCCTGAAGCAGCAATTCTCCTCTGAGAATGAGTCAGAAAAAAAGTATTTAATCACGACTAGCATTCGCTGCAGAGCTCTTCTTCCTTACATTGATTGGGCAGGGAAACGAGAAAGTTCTGCATTAGAAAGGTGTCCTTGGAAAACTAAGAGTCAAGGAGAACTCAAGAAATGAGTAGGAAGGGCTTTTTACAGGGAAATTTTTGAAAAGGGAGAAGAGAGGGGAGGAGGTTATTAAAACCTCAAATTCCAACTGGATTTTCCTCATCAAAAAGCTGACATACTCAAAAAAACAGATTGCTGCGGTAGATGAACAGTTTTCTAGACAAGATATGTATAGATCACAACTGAATCAAGGAGAAAAAGCTTCTGTCCAGGAGAAAGTGGGGAAGGATAAAAGCGAACTCTGAGGATAGTGATTAAGGTGGGAGAAATTAGTTCTAGGCAGTAATTGCATAAAAAAGAAGAGAGTATCCCTCCCTGCCAGAATGGGAGACAGGATTATGGTTTGGGGAGATCTGGAGGTGGTGTAGATACAATACGGGTACACGTGGCACTGATGGGCTTCAGCCCATCAGACAGGCAAACCCTACAGCTAGGATGAAACTGCACATCATAAGAAAAAATAAATCTTTGCCATGAAGTCCAATAAAATAGATACTTTGGGAGAGGGATTAACTCCTCAAAGCAAACTGGTTAATGTTATTACAACCTTTTGAAGCTCTCACATAATGTCAAGAAGGCCCAGTCCCATTAGGAAAAAGGAGACAAAGGAGACACTCTGCTAATGAATATCTGAGAAAAGGACGTGAACAACACTCTAATTGAGAAAACTATTTATTTTGAGCTGTTTATTTAAGCACAGGAGGATTCCTAATGGAGCCATCAGACCTCACTCATTGGCTAATAGTTTAATTAGGCCCATCTGGTGGAGGCTGTGGAGAGAACTGTCCCAGCTCTCATATTGGCAGAGAGGTAATTTGTCATCCTGTGGCCCAGTGACTGGCACGCGAACATCTCCAAAGCCAAACAGAAGCTCCGCAATCTGTCTCACATGAGAATAGCTGAAAGCTATTGGAGGCGTTTGTGTGGTTCACCTTGGCACACTGAGGAGAAATGACACTATTGCACAGTATCCTTGAGATAACCTCGGCAGAGAAATTCAGGCACAATCCCTGAAAGTCAAGTCCATTTTGCCATTGTCAGCCAAATGTATGGAAAAGCGTTTTCCTCCCTTCTCCCTTGACTTTTTCCCCAACATCCTCTGTTCTGTGCTGTCCTGATAAAACAATACAGTAAAGATATTTTCTATTAGTTTCTGTTCAGGAGTGTCTTTACTTCAGATGCCAATTGTACTGCTTCAAAATTTTGGAACAAAAGAATTTCCCTATTGGATAGGAGGAATTTGCTTTTTTTAAGAAATCCTGTTTGTACAAAACCATATCAAGTGATGGAGCTGCAAATAAAGAACAGCAGTGCAGAGACTTCACACAACTGTAAGCTGTCTGTAACCTAAGCTGATAAAACTATGGACTAATTCAACTAAAGAAGGAAAAAACCTTCAAAACTGAAACAGCAGCTGCTCTAAAGGCAAAAGCTGAAATTGATGTTTTCTTCTCAGCCTGCCATTACTGTTAGTATTAGTGTTAGGAGATGTTAAAATCACCACTGCCTCTTTAGGGATAATACTTGAGAAAACATGGAACAACATACCAATGAAAGTTGTATCTCACATTTATTTATCCATGAGTTTTTATGTGGCACTTTTTCCTCTTCATTCTAGTATAACCCACTGTCTTTTTCAAAACCCCCAAAATCACTTAATATATCAAATATTTTATCAGGCTCATAATGTCAGTGCTGACTAAACTGAAAGAAGCAAAAACCTCATCCAATGCAAACATTGCTGTTTTCCACTATAAATGACATATGAAGAGTCTGAGTAGCCTCAGAGGAGGCATCATAGCTTAAAGAAATCTGTAAGTCAATAAAACATTCAGCTTTATACAAATTAGGTACTTATCTATACCTTAAGAAGCAAAAGAGGGAGACAATAGAGAGATTAAAAGGAACTGATACTTAAGAACAGAAAGCAGCTGAAGCAATTGCTTCAACTAATCTCATGGGTGAACAGTCCATTGTGGTATCTTGACCAAAAAGTGTTAGTACCCTTAAATTATTATTCTGTGTCTGGCAATATTCACCAGTTTTCTCAGAATGACTTAATATTCCTTTTTATTGTAGGATTTTTTCATGAGCTAGACATTGCTGAACCAATGTGCTATGTTTGAGCACCATAAAATGAGCTTTGAACAACCTGATCTAGTAAAAGATGTTCCTGCCCATGGCAGGAGATTAGACTAGATGATCTTTGAAGCTCCCTTCCAACCCAAACCATTCTATGATTCTATGAAATTGGATTTTGCAGCTTTTTTTCACCTTGTCTGGTTGTGCATACTGTTATAGATGCACAGTCATGTATTCCTACGTTACAGGTACCAATTCATATGTATCGTTCTTACAATGAACAGAAATGTTTTAAAATGAATACAAGTGAGTTCAAAGAGTTTCAGTCTGCAGTTTCAGACCTAGGAAATAATGTACTTTACTAAAATCCTGCCAGCCTATTTGCCCTATTAATTATTTTTGCTTTATATGCATGTACAAGCATCATTAGTTTGTGTCATTTTTAGCAACATCCCAAAAGAATCAGCAAGTCAGTTCTGTGCTCAGCCTGATAAACTGTCAAGACAATTTTGCCAGCAAAGCTAACTTGTGCAGTGCAAATATTTACCAAGAGATTATCTATTCTTAAAACAAAGTCACTAATCCAGGTTGTCTCTTCCAGACATAATTCTGAACATGTATATTGAGCAAGCTAAAAGCATAGTAACAAAAATATTTTGCAATGTAAGAGCTTCATGATCATCTGCTGCCCTCAGCCAAATCTCTTTTGAAAGCTCATTGTTGTGTGTCTTGCTGCATTGTGAATTCTGCCTTGTTTACAAAAGTGGAAGAGACAGTGGGTAAAACGGAAACATTTTTATTATTTATATATGCACTTGACTGGTATTAACTGGCATTTTTGACTCCTAGTTTTCACTCACCCATCTCACTTGTCAGCACCATGTGGGACAGGTGACAGTCTTGTTCTTGTTCCTTGTTTTCCAGCTAAAATTTGGTGTGTCTTATGTCTGAATTATCTATTGGTATACTGGTACTTCTATGATACAAATACTTCATAATAAATGAAATGCTGGTAAAATTAGTCAGCAGCATGCCTACTTGGTACTGGAAAAGCGCAAGAGTGCCTCATGTCATTTGCAAAACCTGGAATAAAATTGATCTGCCACCATCTATGCTGGTAAAAATGGCATAACAGAAATGAGGCCCTGAAGATGAGAGCAGCCTGAAGCTGCACTGTAGAGCTATATGGACCACAACAGCCACATCAGTGCCAGCTTGAAGAAGCGGCTTTCCAAAGGGGTGTTTTACACAGGAGCTTCACCCTTGAGTCTGGTGCCTCAAGGAAAGGCAGAGCGGATGGGTGCCCAAGATACGGGACTGCCCAGCTGCCCACCAGAGTGGCTGCCTAACACATACAATGAAGGCCAAAAATGGCAGTGGGATAACAGATTACTTCACTGTGACCCAGAGCAAAGTGCTGGATTACTTCGGGGAACTCAGGGAACCCCAAAGTAGATTAAAGAGTTATTTTTCCTGTGAAGAATGAGAAAAAAAGATATCAAAGGTTTGTTCACTCTCATATGTTAGAAAAAGGCAATCCAACAGGAAACGGTTCAAGCTATCGATTTATCTTTGTGGAGGACTGTATGGTTATTTATCTTTTTTAATTATGCTTCAAAAGGAACATGGTGCTATAATAAATAACATTAGGGAACAATAAAGGGAACAGCACAGAGAGCTGACTGTAATGCGTTCCTCTCACCCTCTTTGTTTTAACCTCCATAAAAGTCTGGGGTTTTCCGTGTTGTTTGAGATATTCAAGACTGTGGTATTTCTGGAAGCAAGTAAAACACAGCTGCTTGCTGATTAAGGGGATACAGGAGATGGCAGGATTACATTAGTATGATGCATGTGCTGCTTCTCAGGGACCAGCAAGTTCCCAAATTTAGTGCCAGATACACACACACATAGTCACACCTGAGCACATATCAAAATGTGGCACTTCCACCAAGCATGATCAGAGTTTATTATCACTTGTGTACTAGAGAAAGTCCATGATGTTCCTTGATGAGGATTAGGAAAACACTAGTATTTCTTTTAAAGGAATTCCAGTAACTTTGAAGTATCTTTTTCAGTTTTAACTCTGAAGCCACCAGGTAGGAAGGGCATTTGAGCTGCAATATTTATTTTGGGCCAGATCTTCTGCACAGTGAAAGCATTTTTAGAAGTAATTAGTTTTACAGGGCTTACTTTGAGGGGTTTTCAGTCACGACATTTATGAAGGGGTTTTCTTTCCAGAAGATCAAGTAAATGGCATCTCTCTGAAGTTTGCATTTTTCTGAAAGTTTGACGCATCTTGCATAGTCAAACTCACTACTCTTTCTTGTTGTTTGTTATTTGGAAGCAAATTAAAGGGAATTAGTTAAGACTTCTTCTGGTATATCTTTGGCCCTAAAGCTTTTTTGTAATCACGCTGGCAGTAATGTAACAATCTTGCAGACGAGTCTAACAACGTCATAATTTCAAAAGCTAAACAGTCTTTCATATTTCTTTCAGCAGGAGAGAACTGTTGGGATTTTCATGTATGTTTTGCCTTTGTAAAAATAAAATTTGATGTTTGAAACATAGATCATCCTTGACACTCATTAGCATATTAATGCCTTCTCAACTGTTAACAGATTTGATGTAGCTACTAGAAAGATAAGACTGGGTTGTTATTTACTTCTACGGTTTCCAATCCTGTAGTAGTCAGTTATATTATGTTTTACTAAGTGTAATGTCAGGTCTCTGAAATACATTTTCAACCCTTCAAAGAAAATAATAAACACAATGATAAAGGAAAATGCCAATATGCCTTCTCCAATTTCTTTGCAAAATGTTAGTTCTGAGTTGTTATTTTTGCAGAGCTCAGAAAAAATCCCCCAAAGAATAATAATTAATTTTATAATCTGAAAATGAAAGATGAATGTATTCTGCACAACTTAACCTTATAGTGTAATAGCATAAACCAACATAAACATTCACAACAGAATGATTTGCAGAACTTGTAATACAGAGAAGTTATTTGAGGATTCATATCTTTGTATTTCTAATATAAGACTGTACATTTTTGTCAGGAGTGGAGTATTTTGTTTGGCTTACTGAATAGCAAACACCTATGTGAACGTGGATAGACCATTAGGTATGTATACAATACCATTAGGTATTACACACTGCATACATTTTAACTGGTCAGAAGCTATCCACTCCAAAAAGACCTGTCAAACCAAGACCACTGTGGCATTGTATTTAGAAATATTCTTAGTGTCAGTGGTGATTGGAACTATGCAAATTAAGCTATACAGTACATATCAACAAAGCCTCACTAATTGAGTCTTAACATCCAACTGTAGACTACTGTAGCCCCATATGTCACTCATGCTATGTCCCTCTTCTTTCTTTTCCCTTAAAGACAAGGCTGAGACTAACCCTAAATGTACTTTGGGTGTTTAGTATCTAAACACTGGCAATATCTATTTGACATGCCTTTCTGGTTTGACTACTTTGCAGTCCAGTGCTCATTGCCCATTAACTGTATGTCCTGTAGCATCAGAGCAACAAGAACCTAGAACATTACCAAGAACACCAGAAGATCCAGTGGAAGGTGTTTTGTTGTCAGCAGTATCATTACTGACATAGCTGAAACAGAGGCAGGACTTCTGAATGAAAGAAAGATCCTCTCTTCAGAGAAATCCTTATGTCACCCCAGTACAGCAAACAAGATTTGGAGGGTTTCTTCTGAATTTTCCATTTTGTCTGCCATCTCCTTCTAGGCAACTGTCCACAGACAATATAAATAGGGAACTAGACACCACTGGTAGATTTTGCCATCTACCATTTTTGCCATATACTATCCTATGCTGTCAGTGTTATGCTCTGGAAAGCCTTCAGTGGAAGCTGAACAAAACTCCTACCAGCTGTACAGAGGCAGAGGATTTGAATTTTCAGGAGTGCTGATTCAATGTTTCATGACTTTTGGTAAACTGGAGAGAAAACTGTGAGTAACGTTTGCTATTTTTAAAAGACAGAAAATGGTTCTGGAAAGTTCCCTTGCATGGTTTAACCAGTAGGTCAGATTTTAGATGATATAATGTGTCTGCTAATCTTCCTCAAACTAAAAGAGTGACTTGAATACATGGGTTTAGATATTTCAATATTGATTGCAGTTGTCTGAGGACAGCCTTTCTGTCCTTTCCTTGAACCAGAGTATCAAAACTTTCTGGACTTGTAGATCAACTGGCTGGGGGTGGGGTGGGAAAAGAAGGAAGGAAAGGATGGACTTGGGCAGCTTTTCTCAGAGTCAGGATAGTTTGAAATTGTATTTGCAGAGTGCTGTTAGAAAGTGCCTTCAATGCACTTTTCATCACATGGCAAATTAGATCTCTTCCTGTCAGATAGTTAGACTCTAAAAATTTAAAATGTCTGTGGCAGAGATTTCCAACTGCCAACAAAAGGCTCACTTTCATGAGGAAAATAATTTAAAATGCTTCTGAGTCATTGTGAAAAATACAGGCCATGACTGTGTCTGCAAAACTCCATTGAGCTGAGGCATTGAAGACAAGAAAAATTGCATTCATACCACTGTGATCATCATCTGTCCATTCAGCACAGTGCTCTCCAGGAAAAGACAAAGCTGGAGTGACAGCTCAAGGAGCAGCCTGTGCCTTTCGCTGTCACTGCTTGTGCTAACCTGTGGTACCATGCAGGAGCTGGGAGTAAAGAAGTGTGAGAAAGGAAACCATCCGTGCAGGTTTTTTTTTCCTCCTCTTTCCTTCATCTCTGAAGTCTTGATGTAAACTTGCTGTGATAGATGCAGGTGGCTAAAAATAGTGTGAGTTTTGTGTACCATACAAGCAAGTGAATAATATTCTGCTGTAAGCAGGATGCCCAGGGACAGCAAAAACCCGATGGTAATGGCAGGTAAGGTACAATGATGGAGTGTGGCTTCCAACCCACTAAATCAGTGGCAGAGCACTTGGCACATTTGCCAATGCTGCTGCAGATGGAGAAAAGCCCTGGGGAAATGCTCCCTGCATTTAAAAATTATACTTGAGATATACATGCTTTGTACTAGGAGTTTGATAATTTATCCTTGCAGCACAGGAACCCTGCAGTAACAAGTGATAGTTCTTGTTATATTACTTGTTGCGGCTTCTGCCTCCTGGATTTTCAGATCCTCTGCTTCTAGCTAAGAGTATACCATATATATCTCCCCACAAGTCTAATTGTCTTGGAGCATGAAAGTTAAATAATTACAGTAAACACTGGAAGGAATCTAGGAAGAAACCCTCATGATCAGTTCAGATTTTCCTGGTTGTACCTGTCATATTATTCAGCGCTACATCTGGAAGTTATTTCATACAATTACAGCAGATGAGACAGTTCTTATGTATAAGATGGTGCTCTGACTTCTGGACAAGTAGGGAAATCACAATATGTACTATTTATACTCACTTCAGTGAGTATAAATTGCTTATTATTTAGTGTCCTATTCTATATGGACTGTTATTGGCAGTGGTTTCCATCATATGGAATGAAATCCTGATCCTTTTGAAGTGGCAAAATTCCCATTGACTTCAGTAGGACAAATTGAACTCCCAGAGCTGTGCAAGATCTAAGTCACCTGCCGCTAGCCAGATCCATCAGCAATGGGTATTTTTATCAAGTCGACCTCATTTATGGAGTGGCCTCAGAAAGTCTGCTTAGACCCAGAGAAGATACAACTGGAATAAAGCAGGTGTCTTCCTAATTGGAAAGTGGGGGAGGCTGAGTTTTACAAGAGGTATTTAGTGCTAAATAAGGAATAGAATTGTTTCCCTGGGGTGCTTGAAATCCTTTTAAAACTTTTATAGCTTCCTATTTCTTTGCCTCTGGTTCCCACTGCCAGATGGAGTATTTTATGTCCCAGAAGGATGCAGTTCTGTATCCTCACCAGGCTTGCTGCACAAGGGATGATGGAGGAAGCAGCCGGGAAGTAAGCCTGCTATTTGGGTAGCAGTGGCAGCGATGCTGCTCGTTGGGTGCAAAAAGGCAGCACAGACCAGAGTGTCTTGCCCCTCCTGTACTCAGTATTGTTAATTGTATGGCAAAGGAGGTCTGAATTCCTGAACTAAGTAATGGGTTGTGAATTGCATTCCCACTCCAGCAGTATGATCTAAGAGGTATAAATACTGTACTCAGCAGTTTTGTTTATTCCACCATTGCAAGACAACCAGATTTGTGAGAATGCTTAGATCCTTTCCTCTGGATGATGAATGCGATCTATACTCTTTCATTATGCAAATAGTTCAGACACATCTTCCTTCCCTCCACTTCCCTATTTAAATGTGCTATTGTGAACAAAAGACCCAGTGCTGTTGCAAGGACTAGTATTAGATTGTTTGCATCATTAGCTTAAATGAGATTACGATTACACCATCTGCATTCAGTTGTACTCCATTTGAACCTTGTCATTGCCTTTGCCAAACTCAACATCTTTTGGGGTTTCTTTGAACACCATTTATCTTTGATTGCACCCTGTCCAAAGACACCTTACTGCCTGTAATGGCTGCATTTAGTTTCCTTTACTTAAACATTGCTGATTTGCTGTGTCTTTACGTCAGATTTCCTCTTCCACATTATTTGTATTTAAACTTGGACTTTTTTAAAATCAGGTGCCAAATTAACCTCGCTTTGCTCTTTTTCCAAGCATTCCTTACTTGCTAGAATACCTTGGAAATTAGCTAATTTTCTCTCATGCCTAACACTGGCAGCCAGCTATGAAAGCCAGCTTCACCAGCTGCCAGAGTTCACCATCCAGTCGTTGGCCCTGCTGAGCACACGTGGGACTCAGACCAAAAGCCCCGTGGTCCCCTGGCGGCAGATCTCTTGATAGCTGTAAAAGGGAGCCATGTCCTGTGGCAGAGAGCTGAGCTGCTGTGAGCTGGAAGCAGCTCTTCCCACATCTCCCGCTGCCATGGCAATGTGCTGCTTGGCATGCCAATGTTCCCAGGACCGGTTGACACCCAGCTGCCTGCGTGGTGTTTGCTCTCCTGGTGAAATTTGGCTGAAGCCTAAGGTGCTCTTTAGTTCTTAACAGCAAAATCCTGCCAGTCTGACTGATATCCTTCCAACAGCTTGCTTTATATATAATTGGACATTTCCAGGAATGCCACCAGCTTGTATGTTAATGTTTGCATTTGGTGACGTTTGCCCATCATAAAGTCACTCCTTTGCCCTGGGTAAATTTAGCAGCTATGTTGGTGGCAATTCCCCGCTGCCACATCCTTCCCAGATCCCTTCTCAAGATGGGTGAAGGTTGTCAAGCATGGCATGCCTGGCAGCCCGCTCCTGTTTTGCATCCTGTCTCAGTTCCCACTCAGCTGACACAGTACCAGAGAGATCACAGGCATTTGTCCTTTGGCTGCCCAAGAAAGCTCTGGTGCCTGGTGATTAAGCAGCTGGGCCTTCCTCCGCCCCTGCTTATCTGCCTCTTGCCTGAAATATTTGCATGGGCAAACAAGATGCTTGGGGAGAGCATGCTGAGATGCAGCTATAAGAAGAAAGAGGCATTGAACCAGCCGTTTCCCTTTTATTGTGACCAGTTGCAGCCATACGAGCTATCTGCTGGCTGATGCCTGTGGAATCATAGAATCATTGAATGGTTAGAGTTGGAAGGGACCTTAAAGTTCATGTAGTTCCATTCCCCCTGCCGCAGGGGACACTATCCACTAGACTAGACTAGAAGTAGAACTTTTGATTGCCGAAGACCGCATCCGGGACAAGGTTACAGTCATGGCAGGTTATTTATAACATGTAACACACATTGTTAAATTTGCATAAAATTGCACAGGGAGGACAGCACAACTTGGCTGCTCTTCAGAGAGAGCAAAAGTAGCTCCATTTACGTGCACGTGTGCAGCAGTTATTTCTTGCTCTGAGTTTGTAAGTCCTTCATTTGTTTCCCTATTGGAGGAATATACATTGATTGTAAGGACTTTATTTAATGTTTATTTTATGGCTCAGTGTGTTGTGAACAACAGTAACCATGCAACACGAAGTTGCAACATATAATGTGCCCAGTGTGCAACATAAATCTGTTATTAAAGGGAGATGAAAGATGGCCAGAGTTAATTTACTGACCTGGGTCTCAGGAGAGGTGAAAATTCCCTCAGGTCTGTGTCACCCCTCCTCAGCATTTTGTTTCCCAGGTATAAAACAGAAATATTAATTCCTTTCTGAGTGCCCTAAATATTTAAGCTGTAAGCTCTGTATACGGTCCTATGGTACATATATACTAAGTACGTAGGTCAGCTGTCTGCAGTCATTTACACAGCCCCTAGATGCTACTAAAATTTAAATTATGAATCAGTAACTTTGCAGTATTTTCTGCCACATTCACCAAAGACCATCCTACCAAGGTTTGGAATGCCACGTCTTCATTAGCCAAGATTTTAAGTGTGTGCTTAAAGTGTCATAGACAAAACCCACCAATTCATGTCTTTAATAAGATGTGCGCTAAACAAAAGCAATTAAAAAAAGGTAGCCAGCATCTGGCCGCATTAAATATAACGAGCATTTAGAAGATGAATACAGGACCCTGAGCTTTAGTTTATTAGAGCTTTTTTGTAAATCACCATTAAAGTTGGATTGTTAAATCAGATGTATATAAACAGAAACCCATATTTTAAGCTACTTTCCTTTGTTGAAGTGCAGTTTCTGCATCAGTCTTGCCATTATAAATTATTAGAAATCTGTTCATTTTTTCTGTTTAGCTTCAAGTTTGACATAATCCTTTGAGAATGGTAATGGCAGCTAATGAGACTTGTGAAGAGAGTCTTCTGCTGTTTCAAAGTGCCTGTATAGCGAGGAGTGGAGAGCTAAGATTCCCTTATCCTGTTTATGACCTGACTCCAAATGATACACACTGCTGGAGAGAAGGTAATTTAATGCCCATTATTACCATACAATCCTGCACCTCCTTTGAAGCTGTCAACTTCAAAATCAACTCCAGTCGTGTGTGTTCATTTGAAACCTTTGCCAAGCTTCTTATCAAAGCATGACATGAGCTGCTTCCTAAACACTTTCCTTTTCTCGCACACCCAAATTAACCATTTTCTCCTCATCTAACCAAAGGGAGAGATACTTTGAGGTCCAGGCATATATAGTAACTGTTGAAACACGGCATATAGAGAAGGAACATGCTAATTAGATTACCGAGGCACTTTAATAGGATTTGCTTCCCTTATAGAGTGTGCAATACGGCTGGCATGTTAATTCAATTGTAAAGTAAATTATTTAAACTAGTAAATCATTAATTTCACATTTTAGTGAAGGATCTCATTAAGATGCAGAAACATGGAAATTTGATGCATTTATGAAGATACAAGACAATGCTCACGTTGTTTATGAGGTGGCAGGTTTGGCTCTCCTGTGACTGAAGTCAGAAGAGCAGAATCTCAGCTGTTGGCTCGATAGGATCTACAAGTGTCCTCCAGCACAGTTCTTTCATCTGTTGACTTTGGTACCTGATATATGGGTATGTCACTCAGTACTTGGCTGCAGAGAGGCTGGAGTACTTGTAAAGGTTTTACAAGCTGTGAGGGAATTTGGTATTTGAAATAATTTCTTTGTGGAAGGACACAAGGGAACATTTGATGACCCGTTGCTTCTCTTT